>CAJQZN010027288.1:0-17019 GCA_907164685.1 Colias eurytheme
AACATCCATACATCCATACATCCTTACAAACTTTCGCCTTTATAATAGTTATAATTAATTGCTACTATCTTGATTAAACCACGGAGCATATTAGTTGAATTCAGTTCTAAACACGATTTAGTCAACTTAAGGAAAGCTCATGTTATACAATATGGGTTAAGTGCTTTTATGTATTTCTAAGTCTACCTAAAGTACTAAATACTAGTAAGTACTTCAAAGACTCTATTTGAGAAGTGTTACTAAAATAAGCATTTCACCAAATGGAATACGTGATTCATTACATAAATGAGACATGTTATATCTACGTACATAGATAATACATATCTATAGATAGGTCAAATGTAGGTTAATGTGACTTCTCAATAATCATCATCACTACATAGTATAAAACAAAGTCGCTTTCTCTGTCCCTATATGTCCGTATGTCCCTTTGTACGCTTAAATCTTTGAAACTACGCAACGGATTTTGATGCGGTTTTTTTTAATACATAGAATGATTCAAGCGGAAGGTTTATATGTATAATAACATCCATTAAATAGTGGGGAAGTACTGTTATTATTGAAGTTTCTAATGTGATGTCGTAAATAATTACATTTTTTCCGCTTACATTGCAAACGCAGGCTGAACCCTACGAGTTTTATCAAAATAATGTACTAAGTATTGTACATATTGAATTCAATTATATTTCAATTATATAAACAATCTGACAAATAATAAATATTTTCATTCTTTAAAACTTCACCATAAAGTTACCCCTTTAATAAAGAAAGTTAATTCGAACATTCCTAAACGATAGTAAAGAAAATCATACCTCTAGTTCCCATAAAATAAGGCAGTAAGAACTAAAAGCCTATAAAACTAATAGTACTTGCAATTCCATTATTCCTTACCTAAATGAATAATAATTATTATGAATACTTAAAGCCACTTCGCTTTATTAAAATATACAGTTTTAATTCGAGTTATTAAGGCGAAGTGAACTCTTTCTGAGAAGTTAACTAAGTTTTACTTTTAACTTATGAATTATGCAATTATTGGCTTTTTTAAATTTCTTTAACAGAATTCTGAGGAATTTTAAGTCACAGATATTCTGGTCTTCAGTCTTATGTATGAGGGAATTTCCCAATTTGAGCCATATAAAGTCCTAACATACGACTAATACTCTATCAGAGCGTAAAAAAACTACCTATGTTTCGTACTCGTATATATAATTATATAACCTGTGAATTTTTGTCACAAACACAACACAAAAAAACAAGTCTCTTCTCTTTGTTGTTTTTAAAATGTTTTTATTAGCTTCCCCTGTATGTCTGTACATAACTTAAACAGACAGATTTAAATTAAACTTTGTAAACTTATTGAGGATTGGTGACGATACAATAATTTCATGAAGTTAAGCGTGTATTTTAGTCTAATAATGTGCCTTAAACTTCCGCATAGGTATATGATAGGCATAGATTACGCATAGCATTTCAAACTGCATCACCATTATGAGCAAGCGACAAAGCAAATCCTTGCCATTTTCCAGCAAAGCCTAATCTTTTAATCACACCTTGTTCGTGGCAAGTTCGCAACAGATAGGTGTTTTGCTTTGTATTTGTTTTCATAGAGAATTTCTAAAACAACTTGATGCTAGACAATTTTACTTTTCTTAATAAAACGATCTTTGTTCTACAACAAAAATTATCTGTATAAACATTTATATGAAATTTCAAATTACATTGAGGTATTTCGGTTCGATAAACCTACAGTTGTGATTAAATTAAATACGTTAATGAACGAAGATTAACCAGTTAAAACATTAAAATAATGAGCATTTCATTAATGTAGGTACTTAAACTAAACAATCCGTGTATAAAAGCTATGATTAAATAATTTGGTATAAATAAGTACATACCCATACTTAAGCTTTTAATAGCGCCTATTATGTACGAAACTAGCTGGTACTCGCGGCGTCACTCGTTTATAGTATCCAGATAAAAAGTCAATGTCCTTATCCAGACTATTCATCTCTTCATACAGTTTCAATCAGCTGTTTATATATAAAAAGAGCAACAAACAGACACACATACCTTCTTACAAACTATCGCGTCTATAAGATTGCATTAGTAGGAAGTAGGACACATTTGGACATAAGTTAAACAGACTACATTTATCGACTAATCCGTGTAAACTAAGTAAAATTAGCATACTGATTACTCGGAATCCTAATGTGATTGACAATTTGTAAACTATTTCATTGGCCGCGTTAGATCAACGTCGGGGCTTTAGATTGGTATTCATTTACTTGTATTTAGACTAATATAGTTCGATCTATGTTCACTTTAGACTCTAAAGTTTAGAGTGAACGCTATCTTTCGTGTGATGATTTAAGTATGTATGTACAACAAATTTATATCAAAATGTTGAATGATGGATTAAAAAAAACATAAACAATAGAACTGTTACAGAATGATGTCTTAACTTTGTGGATTATCGTCTGTTATTAATAACTGTACAAGGCGATATTAACTGACTTTGCAATAGTAACTCTAATAATGTTATGATGATTGAGTAACATATTCTATCCTATCCTACTACTATTATAAAGGCGAAAGTTTGTAAGTAGTGGATGTATGGATGTTTGTTACTCTTTCACGCAAATACTACTCAACCGATTACAATGAAACTTAGCACACATATAGAGGGTAACTTGGATTAACAGGATAGGTTTTATCCCGGAAATCCTACGGGAACGGGAACTATGCGGGTTTTCCTTTGAAAACGCGGGCGAAGCCGCGGGCGGAAATCTAGTATTTCATAATTTCCAATCAACAATAAACAACCAATCATATAACATACCAACCTACCTAATTGTATGCTCAATGTATGATCGAAAATCCAATATCCAATATAATTATATTACGAAACGGCTCCTGACAAACAAGCCCAGAGCTGTCTAGACTCAGACAGCGCCCTAGGAAGCAAATTACTAATTAAGTCCCGATTTACTCAACAAATATCTATATGTATGTATAGATCTAAAACATGTTCATTTGGTAGTTAATATTTTTTTCTACAAAAAGGACAAATTTTCTCGTATTATGTGTAAGTAATATTTATAATTCATCATGTCTTGATGACCCAATAAACTCTGTTAGTGACCCTGACTAAAGATCTAGAGATTGTAGGTATGATTCTTCCTACAAAAATGATTAGGTACTACATGATAATCATTCCCATTCTACGTTTAAAATTTAGTCATACATACATATTTTTAAAATAAAGTCCTAGTAGTCCTAGTACGTAAAATATTATTTTATGTATGGTACGTATCTAGGACTACTAGGACTTTATTTTAAGAATTATCCATTATTATAATAATGAAAAAATTGCAAGTCTATATTTTATAAAACTTCAGTATTCAGCTCTATACAGATAGTCAATATAGCATAGAGAAAAACCGATCATTACCTGAAAAAGCACAATATCACGTCAATTGGAAAGTTGCTAGAAGTGGGTTACCCATTTAACTCCTAACTAGTTGGCTGGTTAACTACAGTTTTATAGCCAATAACCGAGTTCGTTCTGTTTATATCTGATAAACTTTATGCGGTGACTTTATGTTGAGCACTTAAAGCTATCGGAAAGTTATTTCTATATGACAATATTGGAATGGAATAATGTTCATACTGTATTGTTTGTTTGCACGCAAATATAATGTAACCGCACTCGCAATAGGTAATAATATATTAACATTTTATGACAAAGCGGGATGTTAAATGTGTGAGTCAGTCAAAGTTCCACCCTTGACTACGCTTACTTAAATGAATCTTTGGAAACAACTGAATGGCCCTAACTGCAGATGAAATATTAAATCAAAGAATAAATTCGCCAAAATTTTCTGGTTAAATATTAATTAAATTATTAAGCAATAAATATGATCTTCATCATGTAACCATCCAACAACTAAAATACCCTATGCCTGCTACTGACACTAAATTTTACCCGTTCCAAAATTTAATCCTACATCTATAGTATGTACAAATCTATAGTGTCTATAACCTATAACCACACAGCTGAAACATCGAAATACACCAATGTACGATACAAATGTTTACATTCAAAGTAAATACAGCGCAGTTTATTCAATCTGCATGCCCAATATTGACATGCCGACACCATCCTGGACCGCATTTCAATTAACCGTTACCACTATTTATGTATCAATGAACATTATGTTTAATCATCAAATTAGTATATACTAGCTTAAGCCCACGACGTGGCTTGCTTGGCAGCATATATTTCTAAACTACTTAACTGACGTAATATATACGAGAACAGTATGAAATCTCATCAAAGTAGCAAACGCTATTTTAAACTTACCAATCTTAAAGTTTCTAATCAAAATATGAATCTATGTTATTAAGAGATTACGTGATGAACCTCATGTTCATACAGGATAGGTACACATACATATTATTATAGTCAAATTTTTGCTTTTTCAGCGAAAACACACAAGCCTAAACACATAATCGAACAAAACTATTACAAAAACTTCTATGCATCTTCTCCACCTCAAACTCCTAAATGCAATAAATTCAATACCACTTTAATGTACCACAAAATGATATTCCTCTCATCAAAGATTTACGATTATTGCAACATCAACACCTAAACACTGCAACTCATAATTATTACTGGACAATCGCCAAAAACTATAATTAGCGGTTGTTTTCTGGATCGTTAGTTTCATTACGAAATTATTTCACGGGTCACCTGTTGGACTTTATTATTTTGTGTCCAAAAAGTATACGGGATTCATTTTTATTTACAAAACTAAATGGGTATTTTTGTAACCATCGACGAAATTTTCAGTTAAAAATCCGTAAATGGTTTAACATCGATCTTATACCAATGGACCAATTTGATTACGGTTTTCGTGGAAGAAAGTTTTACGTATCGCGCTTTGCCCTATTTGACGAAAGTCGAAGCAATTATTTCGAAAACATGCAGCTCTCTTTGGAACTACAATAAAAAATCTCAGCCTATATTCCAACTATGACCAAAACATACCGTTCACGAGTTTAGCTTCAATAGCATTTCCTTAACAATCAACTCTGGTTGAATGTTCCTAGTACTTTAAGCATTTCGACATCCTATTATTTAGGTTCTTCTTTTGGTCTTTACTACTTTGTCTACATCGTTTCGTGAACAACCTTGAAACTTGATGGATCTGCAACCAAATAGAGCAATGAAAAGGCGCATGAGATGCGGTAAGGGTCAAGGCTATACGTAAAACAGACCAAAACAAATAATATTAGACGAACAAACGAGGTTTAGTAGGAAGCCAAAAATAATATGATGACATATTCTATGAATCTATCGGCTTTTGATGATGTAAATTTTAGGAATACTTATTAATCAACTTTACATTTTGCAGGACATCTCCGAGCTCACAATGATTCATATGAATGATAGCAATCATACATTTTCACAAGAACTATCAAGAAATATCTCTCTTTTAGTTTACTCTGTACCAGTAGAAAAATAGTCAGTTTTTTTGGAAACGTTGCCAATTTATTTTACCTTATTTAAATAATTACATACCAACAAACGGCTTTTAACGTATTGCGAGTAGGGAAATCTGGGCCCATTGAAATGTGCATTTCTGAGAAATACAGACGAAAATGCGCGTCCCCAACGTTCACTTGGCATTAAGCCCGAAGCGAGAGGCGACTTTCAACCATTTTTGGACCTTATATCGATGAGGTAGAATCTATTTTTGTATCTGTGTCAACGTCTCCTGGATACGCCAATGTTTTTTTCGCCTTTTGAAGACGTCCTTATCAGGGAAGCGCGACATGGTTTTTTGTAATTAATATTCGTTATATCTTTTGAATGTAGGTCGTTCACGAGGTTTATATAGTGTTACTGTTTATCACTACATAGTATAAAACAAAGTCGCTTTCCCTGTCCCTATGTCCCTATGTCCTTATGTCCCTATGTCCCTTTGTACGCTTAAATCTTTGAAACTACGCAACGGATTTTGATGCGGTTTTTTTTAATAGATAGAGTGATTCAAGAGGAAGGTTTATATGTATAATAACATCCATTAAATAGTGGAGAAATACTGTTATTTTTGAGGTTTGAATTGATGTCGTAAAAAATTACATTTTTTCCGCTTACACTGCAAACGCAGGCTGAACCCTACGAGTTTTATCAAAATAATGTACTAAGTATTATACACATTGAAAAGGTCTATAGAAAAGTCCGCGATGGTATATGTCTATCTCTTATGGATAACCCACAATAACATCAGTATCAGTCTGCACCCGGCTACCGTTAATAACGCACGCCTAGTACATCTACCCCCAGTTATAATAAAAAATAAAAAATGTCTAAGTGTGACTCCTGCAAAAGGAACCTATCAAAATCTTCTCCGGGACTAGAATGCTGCAAGTGTGAACGGATAGTGCATCTAAATCCAAAGTGCGCGGGGCTAACAAATAAACAGATTACTGCCCTAAAAGCGGCCCCCAATCTGGAGTGGACGTGTCACGAATGCCAGCAAGAACTCCCAAGACGTACATCAATTATTACGCCTGAAGAGGACGATGACGAAAGTGATGCACCGGTTCAAATCGATGCAAAAAAATTACTAAGTAACATCTCAAAAGACGTAGAAAGAGCGATCAAAAGCGAAATGGCGCAGCTACACGAATCCTTGCAATTTCATAGCGCAAAACTCGATGAGGCTATGGAATGCATCGAGGGCTTCAAAAAAACAATTAAAGCTCTCGAGAGGAAGAACACAGAACTTATAAATAAAAATAACAACCTTGAAACACGTGTCGGCGCCCTGGAACAAAGAAGAGAAGCTAGGAAAATACATCGAAATATCAAATATACCAAACCAAACAAAGGAAGACATTCAATTAATTACTGAAAATATCGCAAATAAACTTAACCAGCCTAAACAAGACATCAAAAGTGCACGGAGACTACAGGGGCGGAAGGAGCAAACAGCAAATATACTAATTGAACTGATTGACGAAGAAGTGAAGGAAAAATGGATTACAGCAGCTAGAAGTACAAAGTTAATAGTTGCAGCATTAATTCCGAACGAAAAAACTAACAACAACGTTGTCTATGTACGCGAAGCCATGACAAAGCATCATAAGCAATTGTTCTGGAATGCCAAACAGGAGCTGAAAAATAATCTCAACTACAAGTATGTGTGGTTTAAAAGGGGACTAATCAAAGCACGCAAAGGAGACAATGATAAAATTATTACTTTACGGTCCATTAAAGACATACATGCATTGACTAACAACAAGGAATAATTAAGTAAGAAATTTCATGTCTCTGCACTTATATTATTAACTTTGTCTATAAAAATGGCTAATTTTTGTAATGATATAATCGAAATCAATGATTGTAGTAATGTCAATAACTTTTTAAATTGTATTCCTCACAGTCACCTCAACTTATTATGTATACATATTAATATACGATCGATTATAAAAAACTTCACCGCACTTGAACAAATTTTAAGTAAATCAAACAAATGCATTGATATTGTAATTCTAACAGAGGCTAATGTATCAGAAAATAATAGTGTATTATATGAAATAAGCGGTTACCGAATGTACAAAGCTCTTCGTAACTATAGAAAAGGCGGTGGTATAATACTATATGTCAATAACAATCTTAAATGTAATATTATAAACGCAAAAACAAAATACTTTGAAAGCATCTTTTGTTCTATAACCACAAACACTAACTACACTGCCAACATATGCGCGGTATACCGCCCGCCTAACTTAAGTAAAATTTTATTTATTGATGAATTGAAATGTACACTTAAAAAATTCACTAACACCACTGAATTATATCTACTAGGCGATACTAACATAGACCTTAAGAGTGAAAATCCTGTAAAGCATAAATACAACAACATGTTATATGAAATGGGCCTTGTATGCGGGATCACTGTACACACTAGACTAGAATTAAATAATGGCAAACTAAGTAAATCTTGTATAGATCATATATTTGCACGATCCCGCTCACAAGACCTATTCACGGCGGCACTCGGTACTACACTGGCCGATCATCGCGCGGTGATACTCGCTTGCATTGGTACACGAACACAGGATGTTCCCAAAGAAAAGATTTGTATTAATAATACAAAACTTCTTAACTATCTCGAGCAAATTCAATGGGAGGAATCGTATGATACTAACTGTCCAGAAACATTATATAACTTTATTAATTCTAAATTTCGGGAGTGTTATAAAAAATCTGAATATACAATTAAAATAAAAAACCGATCAACACATCGCAATAATAATTGGATAAACAAGAAAATTACGAATGCTTGCAAGAATAGAGATACATTATTTATAAAATGGATAAAAGATCCCAATAACCTAATATTAAAGCAAAATTATAACAAATCGAGAAATTACGCTAATAAATTAATTAATAGAACTAAAAATAATTATTACAAATCAGAAATAGTTGCAAACGGGAATAATACTAGACAATTATGGCAAATACTAAATCGAATCACTGGTAGAATTAAGAGGTCGATTGATGATACAATTAATAATGCATTTCAAAAAACGAACGTGTCATACAAACAGATTGCAAACAACTTTGCACAATTTTTTAAAAATAGCACAAAAAATATTACCCCTAACTGCTCAATGCCATTACTTAATAAATCACAATACAAAACTTCGGCCCAGGTCACTATGCGACTAAAACCCGCGAAGCCTGATGCAGTCAAAAATATAATCATGAGCTTAGACAATAATAAAGCCCCAGGGATAGATGGTATTAGAGCCTGTGACTTAAAAAAAATATGTACAAGAATTCAAACAGTCATCACAAATTTAATTAATTTATGCATAAAATCCTGTAGCTACCCATCAGTGCTTAAAACCGGCATTGTCCGACCGATTTATAAAAAGGGATCAAAAACAGATTATACCAACTATAGACCGATCACAATATTGCCTACTATTGATAAGATTATTGAAAAATATATTGCCAAACATATATATGAATTCTATGAAAATAATAAAATTTTAACCAATCATCAATATGGATTTAGGCCAAACAAGAACACAACACAACTTCTGTCAGCGTTTACCGACAGCGTCCATTCACATTTAAATAACAAAAAACATGTACTAGTAGTGTTTATAGACTATAGTAAGGCGTTTGATACGCTTTGTCACGATAGACTATTAGAGTGCCTGCATGACAGCGGTATTAGAGGCAACCTATTGGACTGGTGTTCGGACTACCTCAACGATAGAAGATACACTGTTAGAGTCTGTAATGCGAATAGTGACATTGTTATTGCTACGGAGGGCACTGCGCAGGGCTCGGTCATCGGGCCATTGCACTATCTCACGTACGTAAATAGCCTTACAAATGTCATTAAACACAGTGAGACTTATCAATTTGCCGACGACACCTGTCTCGTTGCTGCTGGTAACAACGTAAGCGAAGCACTCGAGAAGCTACAAGAGGATTTTAACTCATTGTTACGATGGTCACATGACGCAGGTCTAGCTGTTAACGAGAATAAGACAAAATTAATGTACATAAGCTCTAGTCAGAACAGAAGCTCTCATATACCCAGACTAATAGCTCACGAACACCAATGCTTGCACGGAAATCAGAATTTTAATAACTCACCACATTGTAACTGCAACGCTATAGACATTGTAGATTATCAAACATACTTGGGTGTTACTATTGATAGCAGACTGAACTGGCAAGAACATATTAACGGAGTGTGTGATAAATTGAGGTGTATCCTGGCTAAATTTTCGATAATTAAACACAAAATTCCCTACAAAACTTTATTATTGCTTTACAAATCACTAGCCGAATCAATAATCGCCTATGGATTGTCTAGCTACGGACGGACTTGTAAGACCAATCTTGACAAAATTTATACACTCCAATTAAGATTACTTAAAACGATCGTTCCATATAACATTAAGGCTAAATATAAAAATGACTATCGTAAATTATTTGAACTGTGTAAAATCATACCGATACATGAAAAAATTAATCTAACACTTTTAAAAGAGGAATTCTTTAATATTGACATAAACAAAATTAAAACAACGCCTCATAATAATATAATAACTCGTAGCGTCACAAACGCTACGCTAAGACTTCCATCTTTTACAAACCTTCACGGGAAGAGAACGTTAAATTATATCGTACCCTGTCTCATCAACAAATTACCTATATCTTTAAGAGATTCAATTACTCACAAAAATCTAAAATTCAAACTAAAGCAATACTTTTTAGTGAATGTAAATAAACTATCATAAAAAAAAACCTTCTAATAACTCTTGAATAACTCTAAAATATAATTAAACTGTTCATTCATAAAATAATAAGAACTTATTACTAATTTTATCTAAATATACATACAAATAATACAAAATTATAGATTCACGGAAGGATCATACTGTATGTTTACACGGCCAGCAAGATTACCGATGTCGCTCGTCACTAAAAATTTTCTAAGTAGAGGGTACTTAGAAAATTTTTATTAGGATTAAGAACTAACAATAAGTATTAAAACATATGTAGCGGTTTGTGGGCTTATGGTGCACAGAAAAACTTGAATGAGTTTATGATTGCATCAATGTAAATTAGATCATAAGAATTAATATTATGTTAAATAAAAAATAAAAAAAAAAAAAAACATTTTTTTGTCATTTACTTTTTACGAAAAATAATGGCTAATTTTCGATGCGATTTTAACCAACACAGCATTAATCCTTAACCAATTAAATACCTTGAATACATTGTTCGTTTAATATAGATCTATATGGCCCTTTACCCCGTATGATTTAAGTGAATATTTTCGAAGATATTACAGATTTAAAAATTGCGGGACGTAGCGTTTGCGGCGGTACCGGCCGGCCGCCCGGAGCGGGCCGCTATGTTTTTATATATGTACAACGTTCACAGTTTTTCTGTAGTTTATAAATACATAGTATCAGCATTGCACCCGTGCGAAGCCGGGGCGGGTCGCTAGTCTTTGATATTTTGAACGTTGTAAAGATATTCAAATGGTTAAACATGAATGACGCATCCTTATTTCGACTTAGATCGTACGATAAGGAAGGATATGAGAAGAAAGTATAATAATAAATATACATTACGAGCATACAATACTCACAACGTATTATACCTAAGCTGTTTTCTTGGTTTGTACTTGTTGGAAAATGTAAAAGTTCACAAAATATATAAATAATGTATCGATTATCTATACTTAATATTATAAAGAGGAAAGGTTTGTATGTATGTATGTATGGTTTTCACTCATAAACTACTGGACCGATTTTGATGAAATTTGGCACAGATAATCTTTAGACCCTGAGAAAGAACATAGGCTACCTTTTATTTTATTGTTCTTTTATTATATGTACCACGGGCACAACATAATATTGTAAGCCTTTTGTTTATAATTTTTCACACAACCAAGAAGGTAAAAAAACTTCACACAAAATATAGCTGAAGCACCTCACACGATCATAAGCACATAAGCATACCATAAATGTACCTAAAACTGCTAGAAAAATTTGATTAACGCGGCATTCGACTCCCTTGAAGCTGAGAGGCCACTCAGAAGTTACTTTCAAAGACTTGGAAGTTTCCTATTAAATTAATTAAAGCCCCTTAGCGACATGCGAAGGAATCTGAATAGTGCGCTTAAAATAACGGCTAAAATAAGCACTGAAATACGCTCTTTTTCTAGAAGTTGGTGTATTTTGAAAAACTTGAGGTATGTAAAATTTATCGTCATAGTTGTTCGTTAAGAACTTTTAGCGGTATTTGCTAAACAAACGAAATATTGCATCATCATTGCATCAACATCATCATCATCATCAGCCCATTATGTTCATTCTGCTGGGACACGGGCTTCCCCTAGGGGATCAGGCAGTAATCCACCACGCTAACCAAGTGCGGGTTGGCAGATGTCACATGTCGTCGAACTTTTGATTCTTCGGCATGCCGGTTTCTCACTATGTTTTCCTATAATATTGCATATTATGTTCTAAATATTTAGTAGTAGGTACCTATATAATCGCTTATGATTAACTTCTCTTACAAAGAAAATAATCCTGTATATTTAAACTGTAAGTACATAGGTATATTATCTCTTAGTATTCATCATGTGCTCACAGCCCTTAAATCTTATCCAAGCAACGAACGAAATCATAATAAAACGAGCGTAAATATATCAAAACAAACACGTATTAACAAAGAGAATTTCATTACTTAAAACCTTACTACTTAACAAATTACGCTTTTATTTCTGCATATTACGGTTTCATCTTGTAAAACAGTAATATTTTACTTGATATTATAAGGCGCTCTTTATCCCAGTCTCTTAATAAAACGTTACATTTTACGGTTATCTTGTTTGAGTCCGTCACGAAGTTGGGAATTTTTAACGAAGTAGGTAAAACATTACATAAATTAGTATGGAAGTTTGCTTGAAGCAAATGTTTATCTATATGAATAATTGAACACATTGCTTCGCACAGAGGTCAAACCAAGCTTGTATGATCTAGACATCGTTACGCTTTATAGTTTAGTACATTTCACTTTTTGAAATGCTTAGGTATATACAAAAATACAAATAGCAAGTTAATCAATGTAATGCGCTTAAACAGTTGAAAAAATCCTGCTTCACGTTTATGTTGAAAAGGACACTTTATGTTCTTTACAAGAAATACCAACTGCTTATACAAAACAACAATACCAATATTTATTATTAATAACTAGCGGTCCGCCCCGGCTTCGCCCGTGGTACATTATATTTACGTTTTCTCTACATAAGAACCATCCTCGTACTTCAAGGAATATAATAAAAAAAGAATTATCGAAATCGGTTCAGCCGTTCTCGAGTTATGCGCTTACCAACACATTTTGCGATTCATTTTTATATATAAGAAGATAAGAAAGAAGAGAAAACCAGCATCAAACTCCACATTCACAAAACGCTAATTGATATAAATCATCGCAATTCTAATTCACTGAGCGCGATAATTATTAAAAATAAGAATGCCGCTAAGTAAGATAATACGCACGAGAACCAAGGAAGGGAAAGCTTAAGCTTACGTCTTAAGAATGGCTAGAATGATTTAAATCAGGATTAGGGAAAAAACAAGGTCCGTGATTGAACTTGGCGAAATAATTTAGATAAGAATTTGATGGTAATGTTTTTGCATTGTGAGTAAATGTGGTTCTTTGGGTTTTAGTTTTAAAAAGTTTGTGAGAGAAGGATCGAGAATATTAATTCTATGAATTTTTTTAAATATGCCTTAACGTATTGAAAAGATATGGAAAGCTGATATATTCTCATTCGTAATCAGTAATTAATCCGTAAAATCCTTTTGTACATTTAGTTTTAACCAAAATGATATATTTTGTATCAGTATAAATTTTGATAACACTAATGGGTTTCACGACTAGGGATTATTCTTAGCATAATATTATACTAAAGAGTAGGTTGAAAATGTGCAAATTAAATCTTATTATAATTGTGGGCTGATTTCATTGTTATCTCATTTGCGAGCCATTACATTTAAACGTACGTTTTATTTAAAGGCATAATTATTATCAATTATTATCTTAAAAAAACTATCACGAGATACGAAACAGATTGAAATAGGTCATATCCGAACATCCTCATGTAGTTTATATGTTGCATTATTCCACGCGCCATTTCACTAAAAAAAATATTATGACTCGATCCTGCCAGCTGAATAGCTATGGTCCATCCTATATAAATGGAGGGAAAATGAAAAAACAGCGTTCCGCGTTTTCCATTCAGTTAATAGGCAGCTAACAATACTCCGCGGATTTACGCTGACCTATTTAAATTTATTGTTTGTTTGACGAAAATATTTTTCGGGCAAAATGATCGCCATTATTTGAAATGTGAGCGGGATTTTCGTACGATTGTACCGGATCCTTTATTATGCTAATATCCCAGTAATCAACTGCTTTGCGTGTTCCTTTTAAGCATCGGTTTGTGAAACGCGTACACATGGGATTGCGATATATTTTGATTTTGTACGTTCACAGTTGAATGAGGAAAACGGATTGTTTGCGCGAAGATTTTTTATATTTTCACATGACGGAGTATTTAAATATAGATTGGTAGTCTTGTTTACAATAAATTATATCCGCTCTATTGTAATGAATGTAGTAGGTATCTACTCAAATTTATTTTTTCATTGTTACTGTTTCCTATCCTTTGTACAGCATTTTTAAAGTGAAACTTCTTTATCGGGGTTGGAAAAAAATTGAGTGTAACATTTTTTCGTTATTTAATTTAATCAAGAGCTTCAAAGATGTTCAGACCTACATATACTTCATCTAATTCTAATCTAATCTACCCTTGCACATCATCTTTTCCTCTACACCAATTAATACAATCAATACAAGAACCACCCACAGTTTTACACTTATTTAAGCTTATCAATCACCCTCCCAATTAACAAAAATAAAGACTTTAACAGTTACCTACGGGCAGTAATGGCCAACCATCATTCAATACGCAGCGGGGCTATCCCGGTAATAGCGAGCCAATAAACTCGGGTTAAATCTATCCACTGGGCTATGTATTGCGTTTGATCTGTTGTTAATATCGCAGTCTTTTTTAGATTAATTGCTAGGGTAAACGGGAGTTGTTCCGGGACGTTGGACGCTGCTGGGAGCTCTTTGACAGTAATGGTTTCGATTTCTCAGTGATGTCGTTCGAAAAAATTCTTGATATGTATGTGTAATGTGTATATGTTCTGCTTTATCTTATGTGTAAGACTTAAATTAATTTCTAGAATGTTAGGTGTTTAGCAAAAACAAATATTGCATTTTGCATAAGATACCTAATCTAAGAGTTTATCCTTGCGTTATTTAAAACATCTAAACAAACGTCTACAGAGAAAAAGCACTGCTATTTGTCCTTATCAAGTTCTTCTTACTTCCCATAGGTATCAAACTATCAATAGGATAGGCACAGACCATTTCACGACCACGTGTTCCTCTTCCAAGTAAAAAAGTATTCTTAAGAGCCGAGAACCGAAAGCAAATAAAGCACGTACCAAGATCTAGACGGCGGAAATGGCACAACAATTTTTCTTCTTAATTACATCACTGAAGACCATTTTAATGGAGGGCAGAGTTCAAGCAATTATCGCCTTTGTTGTATAGCCGACTTTATCGCTTCTCGTTTGAATTTACAATAACGGCGGCATTTTAGATTTGTGTCGTAAATAAATAATGGGTGGAATATTGGGTAATTCTTGTATTTCTTCTAATAGCATTGATAAATAAATTATTATCACCATTTGTTTTGACAGGAGAATTTTATTATTATAGCATGTTAATTATTTAGAACAAGAGATAAGAATTAAAGTAAAAACGACGATTCTATACATTTTCTGAAACAATTATTATCGTTCGATCATCACTTTCTACATAGTGCAACGCATTGTTAAACATTACCAACATATTTTAATCTGAACTATTTGTATTAGAACACAAACTTCAATTTTCATATATAAGAGAATTCTTCAATTTTATAGTAGGTACTAGGTAATAAAAATAAGTCAATAGGCGGGTCTACGCAGAGCAAGCAGCCTCGCGAAGCATTTTACGCGCGAGGCAGATCGGTCCATGTATACGTGGCTTGGCCGAGGAAATTAAAGGACGATTGAAATAAACTAACGGCGGGGGCACACGATGCGTTGCGGCGGCGGTCCGGCGCCGGAGCGGTGTCGCTGCGTCGTCTTACATAGAAATATCTGTGGCATGTCACACGATGCGCTCCGGCGCCGCACCGGACTTGCAACCACCGAGACGAGGCGGGGAGGGGTGAATGCGGTGCGACGCCGGAGCGGCACCGCTCAGTTGTTTTGCGTCACATGGAAGGACTGACTGTACAACGCTGCTACGGCGCCGCTGCGACAAAACAACGTTACGACGCCGCACCGCTCGTGTGCCCACTGACACGGTGAAATCTTTGCGGTGCGGCGCCGCAACGCATCGTGTGCCCCCGCCGTTACAATAAACTGATAAACTATATCCAGGTTTAAAATTTCCAACCCAAATCAGTACGTATGTTTAAAAATTAAACTCATTAGCTGCAAACTCAATTTCCATCGAACAAATTAATGTAATTTAAAATTAATTAGACGACAGTCGACTGCGGTTTGGCCAGCGTCGAAACTGTAACCATTCATTATTATTTAATTGTTTAGAGGCTTTAGAGAATCGCACAAATTGATAACTCAACTTATTGTACGGTTAAATGGGGCGAGTTTTTGAAACTATTTTGACAATGTATTTCAGGATATTGTTAGGGTATAGTTTTTCAGGCGTGACAGGGTAGGTACTTTTCGAGGTTGTACAAAAATTTATTTGTAAAATGCAACTTACTCAAAATGTATAAACTGAAATTACGCAATAGTGAAATCGTTCTATTGGAGAATATTTTTTCGTGCCTTAAAAATTATTTTCTAGAATATAATCAACAATTATAATATAATACTTGCAAAAAAATGGTAAAAAAATGAAATACAATAAAACCTTTCATCTTTCAAATAACTTTAAGGCATAATTATGAATTTGGCAAAAGAAATATAATTCCCATTTGATCCTTCAGAATTCGTATCAAATTACAAAATCCCATATTTATTGGAAGGTAATTTTAAAAGTGATTGAGCTTTCCATTTCCCTTGAGGTTTAACCTACTTTACTGAAGGATAAGAATTGACAACATTTCATTTTTTATAAGGCCATGAAAGAAAAAAACCGTTTCTTTATTTTGCTCTTGCGATTACAGAAAAAAAATTATTTCATTTTTTAATCGCATATTTTAAGAGAAATTAAATAAAAACGATAAATGTGATGATGACGTCATACATACGGAGGAATAAAAATGCGCCTTAGCCTAATTTAAAAAAAGCTAAAAAAAA
>CAJQZN010027289.1:0-18846 GCA_907164685.1 Colias eurytheme
CTACATTGTACTTCCCGTGAAGACAAAGTCTTGAAATTTGGTTAAAATCACTAGTCCATTGAAATGTTACATTTTTTAGGCATAACCTTGCGTTTTTTAGAGGACGCAATTTTATTTTTTTGATGTGTAGGGGGGGTCAGTGTGAAGCTAAAACCAAGTTTGTAGGGTCGCCACCCTTGTCCCACGGCCGCCATCTTGAAAATAGCGGTTGAAATGGTTTTTACGATATATCTCTTAAACTATTTATATGATAAAAAAAATATCGTTAACATTATTTGTTGCAAATTAAATTCTCTACAACTTTGGTGCAGAAACTTTTTGTCGTAGAACTATAAATATAAAAGTTATAAGCGAAATTGTTCAGAAATTAGAGCTATTTATATCTTTCAATAAAACTTTTTCTTCGCTTCGCTTAGCTTCGCACTGACCCCCCCCCCCCCCCCTACATATAAAAAAACAAAATTGCGTCCTCTAAAAAACGCAAGGTTAGGCCTAAAAAATGTACACATCACTAAAATAAAATTCGCACTTGGCCGGTTTTTTTTTGCCCCACCCTGTGCCCATGGCTAGCTACGCCCATGTGCGTGGGTTACTCGAGTCTTTGTACTAAAGCTGTCGGTATAATTATAAAACTTACGTACATTTTTTACATACTGGAGTTACATCGTTACTTTAATATTATATTTATTAGTATCTTTTTTTACTGTAAAAAATCTTGTTTGAGGTTTATGGTCGTAGGTAGGTATAACCTACTTGGATTCATTTAAAAATATTTACAAATCGATTTCTAGTTGATGTCGTTATTGTAAACATTTATATTGATAAGTCCATTAATATGTAATACATAATAATAGATTATAAGATAACAAAGTACAACTATGGTATTAGATAAACAAGTACGTTTTCAACATGGTTATGGTAAAATAAATAACTTCCTTTCATATCAGTTTATGAATATTTTTCCGTTTTAAATGTATCCTACTATAACATTATCGAGGGTATTTTTAGATAAAGGCATTTAAAGGACTTTGCACAAAAACAAAATGCTTTATCAGGGACGTGCTTTTAACATTGTGTTAGCAGATAGTAAAAATAATTGCGACACAAACCCCCGATAATTAATTTGAGATAATGCACATAATGTATAATTATAATGTGAAGAAGCATAAATAATAAACGACAATAGAATTTGCACAATGTTTTAACGCGTTACGGCGTTAGTATAATATTCTTTGTTTATTGTTACACCGCACAGCTGTTCAACGGTTTCTTATCGTCGGCGAACAATAAATAGCGATTTAAAACATTTCTTAGAAAGAGATAACCTGTTCTTGCCCTTTACAATTTGCATTTAAATTTAATTAAATTAAGCGTATAAATTATTATATCTTGTAATAACTTAGATTGCATTACCGATGTAGGTGATATTGTTACGAAATAAGTACCTACGTTACTACTGTTTTGTTGATCCACGTATTTTTTTATTAAAAAATAAAAATGAACTTGGAAGTTGACAATATTCAACTGACACATAAAATGCATTCGGAAATACCCAGAGCATTGCTTTGTTTATTTCAAAGTAACGATTGTAGGTAATACTTAATACGGCATGAAACTTAATTCGCAATTGTTTATCCTACATACAACCTACAGTGAATGTATAGTTTTTTTTTATTCGCGGTTTGGCACGAGCAGTGGCTTGAAGAATGCCCGCCGTTTCCGGACGACATCCGGTCCTCCGAATGGCGCCATACTTTGCGGCTTTAGATAAACTTGAACACAAACATGATACTACTCAGTTATTCCATAAAATGTTGTGTAGCAATAATGTATGTAAAATATGTTTATGATATCTAAGTAATAATCATTTTCCGTCATTTTACCAGTTTTTCTCGTCTTCCTGGTCACCGACCTTGAAGGTCGCAACTGGCAACATGTCAAATAGAAATCGTGTTATGGTTTCCATGTAGTGATTTTCATAAGTGAAATTTTCAGTGTCGTGCGCTGATTCATAGTTCGCATGAATCACTCGACGTAATCGAGTTTTTGAATTGAGCCGACGACGAATGTAATGCGCGGCTGGTAGTGACCCACGGTAGAGAGTGACGGTGACTCATTCGGGTTTTCCGAGAAACGCACTATGCTACGGTTTTCATGAAAATGAAGGTCGATTCTTGTTAGTGTATTAACGATCACTGTTAAAATGGTTTCGTACCGATACGTCTAATTTATTTCGTTGATTATTTATATGGAACATGCAAATGGATTCTGTTTAATCGTAACTACTAGGTAGGTACTTATTTGAACTGAGTGTTTACAAACAATCTGTCGAACAAATCAATTGCTATTAACTAGACAAGATTAACAATAAATGCCGTTTTAAATCTAGACGAAGACTAGATTTTATAGTATTTAACTTTTTTGATAAAATACTCCGAATGGCATCCGCATGCCGCTCATCTGAAAATGTACAATGCACTCAGCAAAGACGAAGTTAAACAACGAATTGTTTCCCCTTAATTCACTATCTTGAATCAATATCTCGCAAATTTGTTCACTTTCCGTTTTGAACGTGCAGTAGGATGCAGTTTGCAACAAAGGTAAAGGAAGGGCTGTTGGCTCGGTGCCAGCAGTCGATTTATTATTCGCTTGGTGGCGGTCAATGTCGCGCCACTCCGTCGCTACAGGCGCCACACACTGCTTGCATGTGTCGTATGCTTTACATTAACAGTACATTTAATGTAGGGATTAGTACACGAGCACCATTTGCGCATACTGATTTGTAGGCATTATTTTCAAACAGATTCCTTTGTACACGCTCAATTGTTAGCTAGATGTGAGATAACAAAGGCAGACAATTTTGTATAATTTTGTAATGAAAAACCCTAATGGACAAGCCTTGTTAGCTGTTAATGACTCCTTAGCCATGACTGAATTAACGTTAGCCTTGACGCCTTTCCTTTTAGATTCGAATATCTAGAACAAAGTGGAAGGAACGAAACAACTACCTACTTTATGAAGATACCTCGTTCTTTAGATAAAAATAATGGAATGTTTTATTTCACAATTCGAGCAATGTTAAAAGTGTTAGCAATTAGCTCTCTGTTAATGAGCTCCCCAGCCACTGCGCAGAAACGCGTATTGAACAAAGGTCGAATATAGGTATGTAGTTCCAATATGAACATTGACATCTAAAGACAGAACCTACCAGGAATAGTGGAATGTATCTAATACGTATAATGTTTGGTAAAAATCTAACTAAATTGTACGCCATGATAGGTACCATAATATGTTAAATTTCTCAAAATGCCTTCGGATTAATTAGAGACCTGAAATAATTTTCAGTTCTAAAAGTTTTAGATCGATGCAGTTTTCTTTTGTATTCAATCCTTCCCGGGTTCGTTAGACTTGATTGAATGTTTACCTCGCCACAGGAGGTGTTTCACACCTTTCCGTATTTGTTTTCGGAAATTTACATACTTTATGGTGAACACGGTCGTTGGCCTTGTTTCTCGTTTTCACGGAAGACAGAGCTGTTGTAAATTTTCTAAGGAAAAGCCTTGAGATATTCGTCGCTTGTAACTAACGCAGTACAAGCGATAAGTTCGACAGTTCCATGTTTCGAACAATAAACTTTTCCGTCTAGATAAAACGTCACCTTATCTATGGACTAACAATGGCCACAACAAATACGCCTTTTCAATTTACCGTGCGTTATTTAATATGTTTATAGTTCTTCAAATGCAGACTGATGCTTTTTTTCTTTACTCTTTAATTATGTAGGGATTAAAAAACTGCATTGCAGTCTTCTTTGTTTTTATGTTTCCAAACATTCTTGCTACTTGAATGTTGCCGTGCCACACCAGCATCGCAGCTAATGATATATCTGCGTACGTGTTTTCCTTATGTAAAGCAATTCTTTGAACTTATTTTTTGTTTCCTAAAAGTCCGAATTGTCCAGTGGGCGTGCCCACCTGTCTGATCACGCGGGCACCACGTGCTTGCTATAATATAGTACGCGACGCAGCGGGCATGATAACAAGTACACATTATATTGGTGTTGAAAACATCACATGAAAACACTGCGGCCTGCGGGGCCCTCCCTCTAATTGCGTTCTAATTTTAATTACTTATTTGTATTACAATTTTGTTTTTTTATAAAAACTATTGACAATCGTGAATCGTACTGCATTTCATCATTGTTATGTTCTTGTATTGTGTTAATGTTATTTACTTCTAGCATTTGGATTTGATTTATAACATTATCAACATTCATAAATTCGAATGTACTTTAATACTGTATAATATTATTATGTGAGCTTGGATTTTGTTTTGGAACAATCGAGATGCAATTGGCTTCTCGGAACGCACGGTAGGTACATGATACGTAGCTAAATAAAACGGTGACAGTGCTTGCTACCGAGTAAAATAAGACTTGTATTGAGGAAAATTCAAATTAATGGTATTATAAATAGGATTTACTTTAATATTATATAGTTATTTTTCAAGATAAATTTGGTTTTAAAAATAGTTATTGATCATAATGTGTAGTTTATACTAGATATTCTGTATTGATTCCAGTAGTAAAAAGATGACTATTTTACCTACAGGAATCACTATACTATCTATTTATATTAATTATAGATGTATTCAAGTGATAGTTTCCATTGTTTCTATAACCAAGAACCTACGTATCTTAACGAGTTTGTGCTAATGTAGAGTTCAAACCGATTCTGATACATGGGTGAGCTCAAAGCACACGTGCAGTTAACGGACCGGTCTTATCTCTGATAGGCGGTACACGCTCGCATATGTGTATCAAATACCGCAAATATTAGCTCATCGTTTACGACATATTGATACCACCCTTCAGCTCTACTTTACACTATTGTACGTACTATAATGCTTTGTCTCGAATTTTTTGCTGCGGCTTACTCTTGAATTGCACTAGTACACGATAATGGTTGGAAGCTTCGAGATTTCGCGCGCTGCGCGATTTTTCATTAGGTTCAAGCTAAAGGTACAATTATATGTGCGGTATAATTAATTTTAATGCAATGAAATCGACGCCTCTGTCAACATCGCCTACTTGTGGCTCAAGGTACGTCACAACTAGATTTAGCGGTGATCTCATGGGCCACGCGGTGCGATAACAATATTGCCGCTTCAAAACCACCGGCGAAGTGCCGTTTGAACGTAGGTGCGTCTGCCACATCCTTCGAGTAAACTGTATCACGTCAAATGCATGAATGCGTACCATGTTTTACGATATCTCAGTCGGATCCGTGATAAAAATTTTCCTAAAGTGAATGCCCTCGTAATAATTGATTAGAGGTTTATATAAGACGATAAAAGAAACTGATTTAAGAAATAATCATAAGGAATGTACATCGTTAAACAAAGTTTAGGTAATTGCTAGGTAAGCACCGTGACCAATTAACGCACGGCCCGAGCCTGCGCTTGCGCAGACGAAATTCATTTAAGCAATTGTAGTAATTGGCCGGAGTGCGCGTCTTCCGGAGACCGGAGCGCTTGTCAGCTTTGTCCTGTTACATTTGTTATAGATCAACATTTTTAATATTTTTAGTACGAGATGATGTTGATTCAAGTAGAAATTATTGAAAAAAGTTTTTTTAAATACGTGACAGGTCACCATTTGAATCTACCAACCTTTAACAGTTTAATAATGCAAAATCGATATGATTTAAATCATTTAAATAAGCATCTAAATTGTGTTTCCAATTTTGGTGATTGCCTATACATAACCTTATGAGGCTCATTATCAAAATTTAGCCGCCCACGATGAAAAAGAACGGCCTTGCCCCAAGGTCCGGCCGTGCCTCCCGCCTACTTTGATTCGATTCAAAATTTTATCGCAAACAATATAATTAATAAGCTTATTTCTTTTTATCGTATAACTGATAGGTTTATAACAAAAATATACAAATTCATATGGATGACTCAGGTGCCAATATGCTCAGTATAATGTCACTCGAAAGCAGGAAGCGTCGTTATCTAGTTGATGTTTTGTTTTCGCTACGTTATCTTTGATAACTCGCACCGGCAGAGCCGCGTGTGATGCGAAATGATGCGAAATATTTCCGGAGTTAGAGGAGTGTTCTATAAATATATGATTCGACGTCGCTCGTGGGCGAAGAGTTCTGGCGAGGGCGGCGGGAGCCGAGGCAGTAGCGCGCGATCCGCCGCGGCCGGCCGCCGTACGCCGCACGCGCGCAACGAACGAACGACCCGCACTCCCGCGCACGAATTGCATTGCGATATATCGCAACAAGTAACGATACCGATCCGCCCCTAACTAAACGAACCCCTTTTCTTTCGCACCGTTAAACTCTAAAAAATCTACATAGTGCACCATCTTTAATATTCGCGAGGGCGGATTATAACGAATAAATCGACTAACAAACACGAACCGCTCGAAGGTGTCGCGTCGCAAAAAGCGCAACACAATAGAGTAAGCGTCTAATTTTAAACGTGGTTGAGTTAGCACCGCGAAGATGCAGAACATTGATCCGCTGGAGTTCGCCAACATCCTGGCCACCGAGCTTTGGTGCCAACAGGTACGGGCTACGGCTCACGTTGCCGGTGCAACCGAATGATCCATCTAATTTACCAATGAATAAGCCGCAGATATACCTAGATCCTCCTACTGACTATAAAAGTAGGTCACCAATTTACTCGGCAATTTCGCACGTTGCGAAGTCGATCTTTCAACTATATCTGTTGGTTCTACCTCTTTAAAATTGATCTATAAGTGCAAGAGTCTAAGCGTTAAATGTAAATACAATTTATATAAAAGATATAAACAAAATTAGCTCCGATGCGATGTTTATGTTTCGTATTCAAATGACGTATAGGTGAAAGATTTATGAGTTTGCTTTCAAAATGTACCAACCTATTGAAACACCCTCGGCCAACATAAAGCTAATGTCTAAATATACGCACGAAAAACGGAATAAAATTTTAAAATTATGATCTATAGGTATTAGTATTAATTGTAGTGCTAACACTGCTAACTACATAGTTAAATAGGAATGTCATAAATCATAATCATTTAAATGCGCACGAGCGGCAGGTTTTTTATTCTGTTAAATACGAATAATTTTTTATCAAAATTATTACTTCCAAGAGATAATCTTGTAATAATTGATATTGGTTAAATAGTTATTTATGTTTACTTTATCAAGTATGTTATTGTTTTATATATATTGCATGTATGTTTTGTTGATAAAAGTACCATTGGAATGTGGAAGCTAAAGCAATTTTACAACACAACAAACATTGCATAATAATATGGCGATTGGTATACTATCAGCATGTTTAAAAATATCTTATGAAATAAATTGAAATTAATTTGTGCTTTTCTAAGGATGTGTTTGATTACCAAATATTGTGTAATGTCCAAGACGTTTTTAATATTATGTTCTTTATTGAGTTGTCGTTGTTGAGTTTTAATCGATATCTAGAACACAATAGCTAATGTTGAATAGGTGTATATAAATAGGAATTTTACTATAACATTCCGTAACTAAAAAAATCGGAATGTTAACTTTTTCTTTATCGTCAGGCCCAAATCATAAATCTGTAATAATTTTATTTGGTGCTCCCAATGCACATAATCGTATCAGCCCTTCGTTCTTTTTATCATTTAGACACATTTAAAGTTAACCTTTAAACCGCCAAACAATATAGAGACAACACCACGTATCAAGCGTTCATAGGTACTCATCCAGCCAATCAGCAAGAATGTTTCAAAGTGCTAATCAGGATGTTTGTTTCCAGTTGGCAAACCTCGAGGGCCTCCAGTCGGGGGTCCCAACCCGCACCACGGCGACCATCACGCCCACGCAGCTGCGCAACTTCGAGCAGACCTACATCGAGCTGAACAACTGCCACGGTGACCAGGCGAACCACGCGGGCTTCGTCCCACCGTCCGTCACGCAGCCCAATTACGGTATGGATGATATAATACATATATGCATATACTTCAGAGTTCTTAATAGAGTTGGTATTTGGTAATCACTACAAAGTAACTATAACGTTTCTTTCCGCTGTCTGTGTGTCTGTATGCTTAGATCTTTAAACGCAACAGATTTTGATGGATTTTTTAATAGTGATTCAAGAGAAAGATTTCAGTATATCATTTATAAGGTTTTAGATAAAGCGGGTAAAGACGTGGGCGGAAAGCTAGTGTATTACAATATATAATACGCATACTTCTTAAGTTTATAATATGTACTATATTTGGTTGTGACATAAGTAATAACTAATAACCATATAAGAGAAGTGCAGATTCCTCGATGCATCGTTTGGTTGTAAAGCATGAAATTATTCCTTTAATATTTCTTGGTACGATTGCAAGCCGATCTTCATTTGAGGAAAAATCAACATATATTATGATTTTTTTTATTTAATCGATAATGAAGTCGTAATCACGAAATACAATATTTATTTCTAGTATGGGAATCGATCTCTCAACTTATACGCAGTCGATCGGATTACTGATAGCTTTTTTAATTGGTTAGTCAATATTGAAGATTTATTAGATACAACGCAATTAATAACACAACTTACAAGTATCGTTTGATTGCAACATACACATACCTATCTATACTGTGACAAAATAGTTAACTCGTCTATTTACAATAACATTTTATTTATTTACCGTACGTCTGTAACATCATCTAAAGTTATTCTAAATCTTCCGCTCAGGGTATCTCGTGTCATTTCGATGTTGATACAAATGTCAATTGTACTAAATCCCACGTGAAACCGGTTCGCGTTTCAATTGCAAATACAAAACGTGTTTTCTATTTTACAATCTGTCTCGTTATTTTGATAAACGCTCGCGATACAGTGCGAGCGTCGTGTTCTACGTTGTTTATTGAACGGTTCTGTATTGTTTTTGCAGGCATACTGAATCCAGTGGGCTACTGTGATTCGGGTCCGACGACGCTCCATGTGTCGCCGGGCCCATTATCAGCGAGCGGAGACAGCAGCAGTAGTCCGGGACTTCCCGCGCCCAAACGACGCAACATGGGGGGCAGGAGACCAACAAAAGCCCCACAGGACTTATCGCCCGAAGAGGAGGAACGCAGAAAGATACGCCGTGAACGAAACAAAATGGCCGCCGCTCGATGCAGAAAACGTAGGCTCGATCACACAAATGAACTCCAAGAGGAAACTGACAGGCTGGAAGAGAAAAAGCAAGCGTTACAGGATGAAATTAGAAAGCTAAATTCCGATAGAGATCAGTTGCAAGCGATATTGCACAACCACTTACCTCTGTGCCGGCTCAACAAGCGGTCGAGCAGTCCGCCCGACGTGAAGCCCTTCCAAGACTCGTACGTGCTTCCCGAAATACCACAGGACGGCGTCAGAGTGAAGGTCGAAGTTATGGATCCCGCGGTCGACCCCGTGCTCGCTTTAGATAATGATATCTTTACCTCGCCGACACCGGACAAAAGGTGAGAACCATCATTAATATTAATTTTGGAAGGCATGATATGAGACATGACGCAAAAAGTTGATTTAATGAATCTGACCTATAATTATATGATGTAATTTTAGCGTCATCTACCATAAAAGATTATATAATTATATGTCTATGTTATTTTAAACTTTTAAGCATTGCATTGTTATTAACATAACCATGTATCCATATTTCTATAGTTCGCTTAAACTTGATACAAAACATCAGAATTCAACGTGTATTCTTACAGTACTTAGGCTACTATTCTATCTTTCTACCAGTTAATACTTGAATATATCTGATTTCACTAATTATCTTTTATACAACTCTAAACTCATTACTTTTTTCTACTCCATTCTAATAATAAATACAGTTTTACTAAATGATTACCATAAATTTACTCACACAACCATCCATATTTCTAGTTCACAAAAACTTGGTCCAAATTGAATATTTCTCAATTTTTGAAGTGAAAACTTCTTTAGCGGCGTTGAGCACTTTTTCTATAATGGGTATAAAATCTTAAACTCGCGTCAGGGCACGTGACCTGATCGAAAAAGCGTAAGACGGATACCATGCCAAAATATCAAACATGCTCAACGTTAATAATCAAGTTTTCACTTCTGCCGGCACTCCCGGAGTGCAACCCGTCTTTTTTTATACTATATTTTCTAGTCTACTACTTATAGAAAGTTATATAAATACTAATATAAAGTATAAATTTGCAGGATAATGTTGTCGGCGGCGAACCCGGCGGTGGTGACGAGCGCGGCGGGGCTGTCGCTGGACACGCCGCCCGCGCACGCGCCCGCAAGACCCAACAGACCCAACTTCCTGCAAGTGCCACTCACTGTCACACCCGCGCAGGTGAGATAGTCAAACGATAGGTTTTACGGCTCGAACATATCAGTATGTTCAATAGCTAATAGCTTCTTACTTCCTGCAAGTGCCGCTCACTGTCACACCCGCACAGGTGAGATACACAATCAAACGATAGGCTTTAGGGCTTTAAGATACCAGTATATTCAATAGCTTCTAAGTTCCTGCAAGTGCCCCTTACTGTCACCCCCGCACAGGTGAATACACATTCTAATAGATTCAACGTTCACCACTTGCTTGAAACCCTAAATAATAAAATAAATAAAGGTAATAATCAGACCATATCAGTCTGATTCTCTGATCTAGGGTTTGACATGTGATGTATAAAACCATCAAAAAGTGGTGGTCAAATGATATTTCTACAGAAAATTATATCTACTTGATCTAAATAATAATTCAATGAATACATGAGCTATCAATCTATATGAATTTTTATCTTTACATATTCTCTTGATAGTGATTTTATTTTGAGAATTGTCATTATATCTAGTAGAGATATGAACAATGGATACCCTATCTACCTTCCCAACTGAGGAATCTAAATAACTATCACCTATATTAGATAAACATTCATAAATTTTCTCTCTCCATCTTTCCAGATACACAACAACAAAGCACTAGGGAACAACAAAATAGCAGGCATCGAGATCAGCACACCAAGCAACGGGATCCCGTTCAACTTCGACAGTCTGATGGAGGGCGGCACGGGTCTGACGCCCGTACACCCGCACCCGCACCCGTGCGCGCAGCAGACCCGCGCGGCGCCAGACCTCGCGTCTCCCGACCACGGCAGTCTGGTCAGCCTCTGAGACCAGCTAGACGCCGCCTACCGTCTGTTCGACCCGCTCGCAGATCTATAGGCGGCCCCGTACAAGGGAACTGTAGATGTATAATCGTGGAATGTAACCGCCTGCCGGTGATTGGGCTTAGCGTTAGCGTCCGGGCGATACCAAGTAGACTGTATAACTGTTCTGGCGCAGATTTGTAGGCGTGGCCTGGACCTGTCCAAAATTACTCTTGTTGTTACTCGGATTGATGATGTAATTGTTATCCACAAATTTCTGTTTTGAAAAAAGTTTAGAATTGAATTTATAAGTTTAGAGAACTTAATGAAAATTTTCATCTACTTTAAAATGACATTTTTATTGTATCCGCTCTACTATAGCAAAATTGATTGGTATCTTAGCGATGTATTAGTATCTCGATGTATTCAGCAGGCTGAGCCCGGACGCAAGTAGGTAGAGTGCCTTCGTTGCCGGCGCGTCAAACGCGACCGCACCGAACTTAGTTCGTAAAAACGACTTATTTATTCTCTCCTTTTCTATCTTTCTATACTCTCGGACCTCCGTCTATCGGCCGTCTCTTTCCCTCTATTTATTTCGTTTCGAACACTTACGGAGGTGCGAACTTGCTCACTATTGCTTTTTATTTAAATATTTTTACCCAAGCGGCGCGGCGACGCCCTCTAGAGTCAATTCGATGAGCTGTAGTATATCCTAAAATAAGAATATTTTTATACGATACATTTGTATTTCTGCATTAATAATAATTGTGATGTAAAAATAAAACAGAGTTTTATTTGAAGCATTTCAGGGATTCGTTTCGAGTTGTGCTTAATCTAGCGAGGCTAGAATAGATTTATTGTATATTAACGTAAAAGATCTCTTTTACACCTCTAGGCACAATATGTATCCAATGATCCTCGGTCAATCTTGTCATAATAACCTCGTGCCATTTACTGTCTACTCTCAGGAATACAATAATTATGATAACGGAATTTAGTTAATCGTAGACTAACAGCAATAATACTTAATATATAATTAATATATTGAATGTAAGTTAGCTCAATGTCGATGTAATGTCTTACCGTTCCATTGGATTAGGTACTGGTAGTGTTAAAATTATTTTTAAGGAATATTTGTGATACGTCCAGTGAGCGCTCCGTGGGGAGGACGGAATTGTATTGAGTACCTTTGTGTAGTTCACTCATGCTTTTGTTAGCTCAAATTTATATCTTATGATAAATATAAACCCTTTTTATAATAATCGAACATTTCACTATGTACATTTGGTATATTTATAGCTCTTTTTAGCGAAATTTAGCATCGGAAAGGCATGAGTGGTTCGTAATACTGAATAATTAGTTAAGGCAATAATTAGGCTAAGGGCACTTAACCGTTTAACTATACGCATAACTTAGACCAAATTATTATTTTATGTGCTTTATCTTAGATATAATTAAAGTCTAAGCCAAATATTGATTTACGTCGTTATTTTAGGTTAAGTCATAACCTCCGTTTCCGAAAAGTATTAATTATTATATTATTGGTTAGAACGCGGATGACTGCGGAGTATTTATTTTAAATGTATTTTGAAGCTTAATTCAATATGACTGGTGCGATTTGCCTTTTATATACGACAATTTATATTTTAGCATACGTTGAAAACATTTATGCATAATATGAACATCTAGATGTAACGAGATGTAGTTTTTTAAAAGATTTTGTAACGCCTTTAGAATACTTTTGTATTTTTGCAAATAAAATAAAATTGTTAGCGAAGCAATATATTTGATAAATTTATTATATTACCGCCAGATGTAGTAAAATATATATTATATAAAACAGAAAATATAGATTTGTTTACGTACACCCGAAATAGTGTTTTTTATTTTATTTAATATGCATCAATCCCTTTTCCTTTCCCTAGTCACTTCTTAAAATGGCTTAATCACATTGGTTGCCATTCAACACAAGATACAAGTAGTTTTATTTACTCTTTTTCATTACCTGAACCACGTAGGCAAAGCCGAGGGCAGTAGTTAGTTATAATTAATAGTCTTACTGACGAATAATTCAATAAATCGAAATTATCAGATCTATTTTTTTAAACTAAAACTGCGACATACACTGGATACCACATGAGTAGAAAGACGGAACAGAGACTAAGCTTCTTAAGAACGTGCAAAATTGTTACCTATTTTGGTAGGGTTGTCACAATAGGTTAAGACAAATTAAACAAAACATTTGTTAAATAGTTTTATAATTACACACAATTACATACATACTTACAAATGTTAAACTTGTAATAATAATGAAAGGTAAAAACACACCGTGTACAATTCTCTTCTTATTAAAAAAGGACCTAATAAAATAAACGCAAGTAGGTACTTACTTGAAAAAGTAATAATCAAAATATTTACTCACCTATTGTACTCCCTGGGATAGTTGAAGTATGATATATTTTTAGTTTTTCTAGTATTATTCATACACACAGTACAATAAACAACCATTTTTAACAATAAAATATTACGTCTTATATTAAAATATTCAAACTTGCAAGTTGCAACTAATAAAACAAACAACGTGCGTCGTATCAACCCTGAGACTGTCCTCAGCCTGTGCAAGCGCAAACCGGTTTTTTCCAGAATCGCTGCGTACGCGACAAGCGGCCTGCGGTCACACACACATGCCCCGCGTACTTGTAGTAGTGCAATCGATTCGCGCGGTTGTTTGAAGCTTAGTCTCTGTTCCGTCTTTCTACTCATGTGCTGGATACACCGGGGTTAATTATTACGTATTTAGGAATTTGAGATCCTTTTATTTCATTTAAGTACATACAGTAGTTACCCATTTAATGGTCACTAACACTAACACAAATGGCCAATTATATGGGTTTTGTTTTTGAATATCATTTACATATGACTTTGGGTATTCGAAATCTTTTTAGAAATAAAACACATTTAAATCATTAGAACACTTTATTGCCAGACAAATGATAAAATTACAATGTACGTAGTCGTGGTCTTTGCTCCAAGGTTTAGCCCACGATTGAGTTGTTGCTCCTTCAGGTCGCACTGTCGTGAATCGTGATTATTTCCTTTTGCACGCCTCATAAGCGAAGCGTTGAGGTGGGTACTACTGTCACTTCGCGCAAAACATCTGATTTTTCAAACTTAAAATGTCTTTATGTATCATACATTGCACTTGTAAGATAATACATACACACACATATTAAGAAAAAACACTATTTTTAACGTTCATGATATTTTTGATGTCATTTTTGTTATTTAAACTAGTTAAAAAACAGTTTAAAAAAGTTCTGTCTTGGACGTCCGTGTGTCTGTATGTGCGGATCCTTTTTCTTGTTAACACGATAGCGACCGAAATTTATTTATTTTAATAAATTTAAGAGTGTGCATCAGTGCTTGCAAATACAATCCACGTGATTCTAACTGTAAACATTTTTCAACGCCATGAATATATCCAATATTAATAAATATTAAACTCATAGATATTAAATAGAATATTTACATACTACTTTTACTTTTACTTTCTATCTCTACATTTTGTTTACACGTTAAGAAAAATAGGGATGGACACCTTTTCGCATCCTCCGTGTCCTTTTATTTTGCATCCTCATTTTTATAGCAATGTACAAATAATATAATATCTCAAACAAACTAACGGCACTACATCCCATGCATAGACCAAAAACGCCTCCGAGATTCGCTGAAATAGATTGGTCATTTAACCCACAACAGACTGAAATTTTATTTCTTTATAGTTATAATATTCTATGTACTCACAACATAAGGTTATCAAAGACATGACTGTCTCCTGTCTTTGTCTCACATAAACTGTTCCTGGGATGTAAAAATGTAAAATTGTCGAGCTCTTATTCAAATTTAAATAGCCGCTGCAAACAGGAAACATTTAGTAAACGTAATAAATACATTTAAAAAAATACAAATATTTAACGTTAAGAATCATTTTATAGGCCAGCTGACCACTGTATAAGTAGGTAGGTACCTACTATTTTGTGTGGCGCTTATCAATTTCAATTATTATAGGTATAGATTTGTAGATTGATCTATCTGGCAATCTTTTACAACCGGTTATGTGAATATAGGTACCCATCTAATTTTTTTTGAGAAACAAAATTAGGTACCTACCTATTGTAACGTAGGTACTTACTACATATTGTGAGCAATCTGCCTCACTGATAATAAGTTTCCAAGTGTTGCTTCTATACGATATTCAAAAGACGAGCAATCCCGGGGACAATGACATTTTTCCTCATTGAACCATTCGCTATATTTTGCTGTAAAGGCAATAGATATAGATGAACATTTCTGTAGATAACTATATACACATATTAGGTAGTTAGTTAGAAAAACTTACTTTTGACTGATATAATACAGTTGATATCAGTCGTGTTGCAGGCCAGTTTAGTTTTAACATGAGGGACGTAAATCATTAGACAATGGCATCTGCGTTCTATCTCTTCCACTTCGCAAAGCAAGTCGCAGTCAGATTTGGAGTATTCATGGAAAAAGCGCACGGTTACATCGTCACGGGAGTAGCAATTCCGGCTGTTGGTGTCATAGAATATAATAAAAACATTAACGCATTAACGATTGATTACCAATATTAGAACGAAGATGAGGCGTTTTCATCGTTGTAAGCGAAGATTACCTATTAATTACATAAATTTCTACAATTTAATTTATCGTGTTGGGTCTTACAAAAGTCGGAAAATCATTTAAAAATATAAATTAGTTAACTTATTAGGTACCTGGATAAGGGTAAAGCTGCAACATCATCAGAGAGATATGTGTATGTGGGATGGATGAAATTAAAAGATTCCAGGTTTGACGGCACTAGCTTTGCATTTTCTACATCTGGGAAATCGGACGGCTGTATCACACTTACCTAAAAACAAGAAAAAACGCAAAAATACGATCGTTAAATACCTACCTACAGACCCTACAATAAATTGACTCTAATTACATGCAGAAAAAAAAGTTCTAAAGCGATTTTTATTGGTAGAGCTTTTTTCAGTTATAGAGTTATTTTGGATCCTTACCCTTGAAGCACCACTGTCTACAATACTGCCTTCTACAGCGCTATCAGGATCATAATCAGTGGTAACTATAAGTGAACCTGATAATCCAATTTTGTCTAAATTTCGCATATGAAACGCTGTTTTTCTTTCGTTCCTGTATTAAAATTGTTTAATAATTATTAAGTATTACCTATACCTTTTCTAATAAATAAAATTGCGATTTGCTAGGGACACAAATCTTCATTTAATTATTATTCTAGCCACCTTTTATTTCCAGTAAATTCGTAATTATTATTAAATGCGCAACACAGTCCCAAGTTAGTCAGAATAGGGTAAAATAATCGTTCACATTTTGGATAAATAACGTTTTCAAATACGCAAACTTTCAGAAACTCTTCACAACGTTGCGGCAACAAAGCCATGACTTGCGTGATCTGAAAAACCATTGAATTATTCGTAATAATATTATTATATGTATATTTTGTTGATTCTAAATATTATCTACTTACATGATATCGATTTGATTCAATTAACTTTGATAATTCGATAAAGTCAGAGTTATCATAAAGATCGATCTTTCCTCTGTAGTAACCCAATAAACGTGGAAGTACTTTTTTCAAATCAATTGACGAACGACCAGTCCTTTAAAGTGACAAAAATTTAGACCAAAGAAATAAAAATGTATGACATCCTCTCGATCAGATAAAGCCAACCAAAAAATGTATTTTACGGTATGAATTTATGGAAAGAGTGGTAATTTGGCCATAAGTCTCAATTTGGGATATTCTCGTTATCCCCGAAGACATTTGAGACTTCAAACTGGAAAGACTAGCCAGGCAGTTTCGAGAGTACCTAGATATCTCAAATCTGCTATCACAGGTTTTAATACAAGGGCGCTTACTCCACGAGGATTTTTGTACACAATAACCGTACAAACATTACATACAAATAGTGGTGTGGGCTGTGGCATAGGATTTTGTCATAAGGCAAGGTCTTACAGCAAGTTGAGTACCTACAGTAAATAAGAATAAGTGCACAGTGCACTCTACATATATGCAAACTTACACGAATGTCCTGTTTAATTCTTCCATCGCTCGGATTGTAACTTGATTTGGAGAACAAAGTACGATCGACGGATAGGAGATATTTATCGCCGATGCATATTGGTCTTCTACAGAAATGCGAGTGGGCGTTTCCATAAAGCGCATATACAAGTGATATGTTAGAAAGAATGCAAACCACAGCACGGATATCAGTGATACGAACCAGAAACATCTGTTGATTAACTCATGCCATGAAATAGGTTGTAAAAGAAATAAAAACCTTTCTAAGACATTATCCTTAGATGAAAGCAAGACTAAAAGAAAATACGTGAAATCCCTAGCAAGGATTTCAAGTTTCAATTAAAATTAAGAAACATTTTATATAAGTAATAGATTGATCTGAGTATTAACGTAATTAATACTTAGTTATGAGTTACATAAAATTAAATATATCTAACCTGCTTAAAGGATCTCTATATAAGTAAAAATATTTAAGACCTAAGAAATTAGTATCTAAACAAAACTTGCGGAACAACTGCTTATAACTTTTATTCATTGTGTTTTCACCTTCTATGCTCTTCTGAAAGTTGAAACAAACTGTAAATTAGAAGTGATTTTTTTTGCAGAATTTGTATAGTTCGTGTGATATTAATAATTACATTAGCGTGTCTATCTTTAAATCTCTATGAAAATCTAGTTTTTTTTTATTTAGGTACTAGTTGTGCTCCGCGGTTTCACCCGCATTGCTCCGCTCCTGTTTCTAACATGATGATATATAGCCTCGATAAATGGGCTATCTAACACCAAAATAATTTTTCAAATCGGACCGGTTCCTGAGTTTAGCGCGTTCAAACAAACAAACTCTTCTGTAGCACTCTTCTTCAGCTTTATAATATTAGTATAGATTTTATTTTAATTTTAACTACATTCACTACTAAAACGTAAAAATAACTTTGCCTTCATGCAATTATGATTGCATAAAAGTCTCGGAACGATCTTGAAAAATTACATGGGAACCAGAACCACAAAAGTGTAGCTACTATAATCTACTATCTAGGTAATGAAGAGATGTTTCAAAACTTTGCTTGTCGTGATGTCTGGATGGCTGGTAGTAGTAAACTATCTAAAACTTCTTTTCATTCGAATTGATGGTATATTTCCACTGTCCACATTCGTCTGAAAAGCAAGTCGAATAAAGAATGCGCATGTGAAAGTACATGCATTGGTACTCTCTATTCGCCTTTAGATTCGCGACTAATTTTTCAGACGTAATCAAAGGGAAGACGAATGTTTGAACAGTGGTATGTATGCGAAGATTTCGTTGAATGCATCGTCAAGTTACAAGGCGAATAGCGAACATGAATGTGTAAATGCACCATCATATGAGTGTACATTATTTACCTATACCTATAACTACAGTAAAGCCTTGGCGCCATATAGTTCACAATCATGTATACTTTTAATTAATTATTCAGTCTCTTCAATGTAAATGCAATTAGTAGTCCGGGATACATCGCCCATTTTTGCAAGTGATTACTAACAAGCTAATTTTTCGTGAGTAGCTTTATTTTGATGAGATGCCCAATA
>CAJQZN010027290.1:0-39365 GCA_907164685.1 Colias eurytheme
GCCGCGCGACGCACACCCGACCACCAGCCGTACGCCGTCAGCGGGTAGATGCCGTACCTGACATGCAATACATTCAAATGACTATAACACAAATTTGTACAGACAAAATCTTTTTATAAGGTTCACCACATTATAATTATAAACATCTGACGTAAAAACAAGGAGACGTCATATCTCCAAAACTTTTTACCGCTGCTTTGGAAGATGTCTTCAAGCTCCTGGACTGGCAAGGATTTGGCATCAATGTTAATGGCGAGTACATCACTCACCTTCGATTTGCCGACGATATCGTAGTCATGGCGGAGTCCCTGGAGGACCTCAATACAATGCTCGGTGACCTCTACAGAGTTTCACAACAAGTGGGCCTTAGCATGAACATGGACAAGACGAAAATCATGTCGAATGTCCATGTTGTGCCCACTCCGGTTTCAGTTGGAAACTCTGTGCTCGAAATTGTTGACGAGTATATTTACCTGGGACAAACTGTCCAATTAGGTAAGTCCAATTTCGGGAAAGAGGTCAATCGTCGAATCCGACTCGGATGGGCAGCGTTCGGGAAACTATACAACATCTTTTCGTCCAAGATCCCGCAGTGCCTGAAGACGAAAGTCTTCGAGCAGTGTGTGTTGCCAGTGTTGACCTACGGATCTGAGACGTGGTCCCTAACCGCGGGCATTGTGCACAAGCTCCGCGTCGCTCAACGAGCTATGGAAAGGGCTATGCTCGGGGTTTCTTTGCGTGATCGAATCAGAAATGAGGAGATCCGCAAAAGAACTCAAGTCACCGACATAGCCCACCGGATTAGCAAGTTGAAGTGGAGCTGGGCTGGGCACATAGCCCGTAGAACCGATGGCCGTTGGGGCAGAAAGGTTCTAGAATGGAGACCACGTACAGGACGACGCAGCGTAGGACGGCCTCAAACAAGATGGACAGACGACCTGATCAAGGTGGCGGGGAGCCGCTGGATGCAGGCCGCTGGTGATCGGCCGTTCTGGAAGTCTTTGGGGGAGGCCTATGTCCAACAGTGGACGTCCAATGGCTGACGACGACGTAAAAACAAAAATAAAGCGAAAAAATATTAAATCTATAATAACATTGTGATTTGTGGCGACCTAAATGGTGAGACCCTTAAGTATTTTCATTGTAACCTATGAACGTTTGCAAGAAAAAATAAATGTCGTCCAATGGAAATTATAATGATCCGCTGCCGCACACCTCGTCCGTTATCGTCTCCGATATGTCCGCTGCACACAACAGGCACAGAGCACTCACTTGACGTCCTCCACGAACTTCTCCAACTTCTCGTTGTGCGGCTGCAGGTCCCGTGCGGCCAGCTCGCGGCGCTCCCCGCTGCGCACGCACCACGCCAGCGCGCCGCCGCTGCCGCACACCTCGTCCGTTATCGTCTCCGATATGTTCGCTGCAACACATGGTGTTATACATTGCAGTTAGTGTTACAATATGTCCAACAATTGAACTTAAATCATGAACGGAGAATTAAAGAAAGTGAGAATAGAACGACAATAATTAGTAACCGTTTCTTAAGCTCCGACTCAAACATTTATTTATTCAATTAGACTCCTTTTAGAAGCACTTTCGAATCGTCATTACAGTACTCCAAAAGTAATAATGCGCATAGAAATCTTCGTCACTGTTCGGCAACTGTCATATTCCCGGAGCGTCCGAAGATGATATGTATATAGAGTGGTTAAATGCATTTTCTTCATGCATAATTTAATCAAATTATGTGTTTTGTGCTAAAAGAGAACCATATAAATCTAATCATTTCAAAAGTATTTACAGTCTGATCATTCTTTAATATTATGACAATTATTACATAAAAATAAAAACAATCAAAATCAGGGATTATCTTTATTTCTGACATTTTAGATAAGTACATCGGAACTTTCATTATGCTCTCCCTCATTTTCACTTTCCCTACTGCTATCACCTGTGTAAATCATTTCATCGATTAATTCAATTCACCTTTAAAAACAAAACCAAGAAGGGTATGTAATAGCAGCTCTATATAATTCCACACAGAGAGAACACGTGCAGTCACCACCAATATTTAAAGACGACTGACGCATTTTTGAGTTTTTTGACTGACAGGCTACCGCCACCTACCCGCCCGATTTGTTTTTGATTGTGTATGACCGTGAATTGACTTTTATTTATTTTGAACAAGGTGTAAAATGCAAGTGCATTGTTTAGGGCTCTTATGTTTCAATGATTCGAGTGTTTTCGGAAATACGACAATTAGCGAAGATTTGCATGCGCATTATTAATTTTGGAGTACTGTACATATTTTTAACATTTACCACCGACCTGTATCACCTTAAATATATTAATGCATAATTTGTATGATTTTCTAATGACATCTTTGGATTTCATCTAACGGTGCATTTACATCAAAGGAACATAGAGCTAGAGCATTCTTTCGTGATCTTTTAATGTAAACGTAAATTTGTATTCAATGTTGTACAGTATGAGACTATTGCATTTAATCTTTTCAAACGCACTATGAACAACAAAAAAATGCTCTGTTTACAAAATGCTCTGTATTTGACACAGTGGGGGCTAAAATGCGCATTCGGTCATTTGATGTAAATGCACCGTAACAAAAACAAGAATTAAAACTGAAATTGAAACAAAAAAGCAAATAGAAATGGTTATCACTCACCACTAGTGTTGACGAGTGTGTGCGCTGCCAAAAGTTTCAGAGAATGCACTTCGAAGAGCAACGGGTGGAAGAGGAGCTCCTTTGCCGTCGGCCTCTTTGCGGGGTCCTTATTTATACACCTGCAAACATAGACGCGACCGTATTAGCGCGCAGCCTTGCAAGTCGCGGCCGACCACAATTAGTTAGGTACCCATGCAAGAAAGCTTACCATACTTACACCCGTGCGAGAGACAAATACCTGTATATGAAGTCCTTCTGCCTGGACTCCTCCAACGACTCAACGGTCCGTACGATGTGATCTTCGGTCACGTGGCTGCCGGAGTCACCGTTTCCCTGAATCTCTAGAGCGGCGGTCTCGAGAGCGCACATGCCGAACGAGTAGATATCCATCGCTGGGGTCACCAATTGAGATGCTGATCCGAAAATAAAGTTGCAATAAATACGTAAAGTGACTACAGTCTCCGTCCATGCATCCAACAAAATTGTTGCTTTTTCGATCCTCGCTCGGATACGGGGAGGCTGGACGAAGATTGAAAAAAGTGAACTTTGCATCTGTTAATAATCGAGTTCTATCTTTTTATTTAATTGCATCTTCAATAACATTATTAAAACAATTGTTAGAGCTACCGAATGTGAGATTTTAAGAGGATATTTATAAAACATGGGCGCTACAGGAGGCATTTTGCTGAGATGCACAAACGGAAACAACACAGTGAGTCCCCTCTAGCTGTCCCGGCCAGCGGGCACACTTACATCCGTACTCGGGCGCGATGAGGTGCATGTTGCGCATGTTCTCGCGGCAAGTCTTCACGTGCTGGTGGATGGCGTCCGGCGCCACCGAGCCGATCTTCACCAGCCCGTTGTGCTGGATGAAGATTGTGTCGCACGTCAGATTGCCGTGGACTATGGGAGGCACGCAACCGTGGAGGTAGCTAGAAATAACCAATGGTTGAGAACACTATAAATTGGTAAGGTCTTAGCGGACATCACTTGCCCGGTATTAATTAAAGAAAATGACAGCACTCTATGTGTCGTCTAGTGCCATCACTTTCCCACACTGGAGATAATACTGTTATATGACATTATGGTAATCCAATGGTTTTAAGTTTTCATACCTGAGAGCAGACAGGATCTGTGTGCACCACCTTTTCCAGGCCTGCAGAGGTAGTCTCTTGACATTTCGTTTGGTACGTTTCAGGAACTGTTTGAGTGAACCGCAGGACATGTATTCCGTTATAAATATGACCTGTAAATGTAACAATATTTTTTTTGTAGTTGAAATCAAATGACAAGACATGTTTTACTATCACTAATTTTAAGTTATTTAATTTTCAGAAATAAACTTAAAATTAGGGAATAAAATTTAAAATATTCTTACCCTTGGTTTGTCATTATGGGTATCCGTCCAGTATCGATGAAACTTGACGATGTTGGGATGCTCGAGCCGTGTAAGATTATCGAAGACCATTTGTATCTTGTCCTCTTGTGCCTTGAAGTTCTTTCGCTCCGAGAACTGCACCTCGTTCCAGACGACCTCGACACCTTCCTCGGTGTCCATCGCCAGGTGTGCGCAGTCAATGCCTGGTACATCTCGCTGTTCGACCTGGAAAGTAGGAGAATAGCTTTTAAAAAAATAATCGACACTGGTAGAATTTTGATAGTAATTTAACGTCTTAATAAAAATTAAAGTTCGTTACAGGGAAAAGATTCTTCATTTGCAAATTGCAATATTCTTCTTTAAACTATTGTTATTTCCAAATATATTTAAAATCATATCATAAATATTTTGTAACAAACTTCATATTCCTACTTCATTCCCTACTAAATCCGTAAGAACAACAAGAGCCGAAACCTCCTTGCGCAGCTTGCATCATTTATCATGCCAACAACAGATGAAATTGAAAACAGGACTCCATTGTATTGAAACAAAAGACAAGGTGACTTTGCGCATGATATATTCATCAGCAAGCACTAACAATAACAATAGCAAATCATTGATGCTTGTCGTGGTTTCCGCGACCAATCATCCAATTGAGTCTCCGAGCTCCATGCGAATTGCCGTCTGATCATGTTATCCTTGCGTGCTATCTCATATTTTATTGGCCACCTTCTCCAGGTTTATTGTAAAATTTTATGTGAATTGCCGCTTCCGGGCTGGTTTACCAGGAATAAAATTATATATAACCATACTCAAATATAAGGTGGCTTTCTATTAGTTAAAGTATTTTCAAAATATTACCCTTCTACAAACTCCCTCACTCCTTGAAGTCTTTAATCTTTATAATATTGATTATTTCTATTCCTAGTTCCAGCACACTATTCAATACTGAACTTATATATAGAATACGATATTAAATTATTATAAAAGTTTAAAATTAAAAGAGCTTCTAGCAGGAGTTGCTGGAAGCCCGGTATTAAATCTCCGATAAAAATATATAATCTCGGTCTATTCCATCATTTTCTCTACTTATATTCCACGTAAATTTCTATTCAATATAGTTGGAATCTGATATAAAAAGATTGCTATTTTAACGCATAGTTCAAATACAACAAAATATCTTAAAAACGAATCCTTCATCATTTCTTCGTTACACATAATTTTATCCTTGATGTTTTAATTATTGTCAAGGTTATATTCGTTTGCCGACGTAAATATTATCATTTTTACAAATTTTTGATGTCACGATCATGAACTTGTCTCCGAGCTTGAGCTCAACGTTCCCGCGACGGAACCCCGCGTCTCGCGCACGCAACCAACCACAATTAGTGGATTTATTGAGCTTTAATAAGCTCCGTGGCGTGCTGCATTCTAATGAGCTTTATAATAACATTCATCAAACGGAATTTCATTAGGAATCGTATTAATTAGAACTGCTTTGAACGCACGAGTAATATAGAATAGACTATAGTGCACGTTAATCTAAAATATTTTATTGAAATAGCTTCATATTTAAATTTTTTACTATTTAATACTATTAAGTTTTAAAGGACAATGCCCACCTTCCATACATTTGAAAACCTGATAAAGAAAGTTTATGTATAGACCGCAAGTATAGCAGGAATACTGCGTGCTTGATTAGGGAATAATTCCCTGTTTTCACTTTTACCAGTTAAACGCCAGGAATTTTAAAAAATACGAATTACTACTTTGTAGGTTAGGAATTGTCGCGGGCAAATTATCAACACAAATAGCTATGGAAATATGTAGGCAGTACATATGTACCAAGTAGGTATTTAAAAGTTAATTAATTATATCATTCTGCCTATTAATTCTACCTATTAACGAGACGCAAACGCAAAACGAAAGAGACTGCGCCGATTCGAATATGACAGGCGGCTGTCAAACGTCAAAACAATCCGTTTCACTCTATCATCATCATAATTAAACGTAAACTGATAATGTTCGTATTATTTTTTACTTGACTTTAATAAATGTTCATAATATTTTACTATTTAGGTAAAAGAATTAAGTACTTAAAATATAACAAACAGTAATAAAACTAGTTAAAATAGTAAAAGTCAGTCTCCAGTCGTCACTCGCCAGCAAGTAAAACGGAACGTAGCAACTCTACAGATAACGTTCAAAAACCATAATTTCATTTTTTAAGAAGTTTGTACGAGTTTAGAAAAATAACAAAAATCTTTTTTTCCTACGTCTCTGATAAAAAAATGATAAGCGTAATGAGTTCACAATAAAATAAGCTAAATTTTAAGATTTGTTTCATTTCTATACATGTTCAGGTGAAAAATGGGCATTGTTCTTTAAACAGCTTAACAGGTTTTTGATATAAACTAAGCATACCTAGATAAATAGTTATTTTGCCCGGTCCTAATACGGAATCCTGCATCATTCATCAGATTAACGAAATTCAAATCAGATCTATTCTATACATTATCAACACTTCTCAAATATTATTCAATATGCACACGTGCAGAATTACATGGTTTCATTAAAGCGTTTGTGAATGGGTGATTACTAATTCACGGCATTAACTGCGTATTGCCAAGAGAAATACGTGGATTTGTAAATTTATCGCTATTCGCTACGTAATAACTAGGTTATCGTTAAACACCTTGTTCAATAGATTGTATAGATTCATTCATAACAGCCATATATGCAGAGTAGTTCGAATAATCGAAATTTCTGGAAAGTAGGAAGAAATATAGGTACATTTAAGAGCACCTAACATGCCAGCACACGGCTGCAATTTACGTATTACTCTCCAATCCTCTCCAGGCCTGCTTCGTTGCTAACTTATTCCATTTTAGTAATAGGCTGTTAAAAGTTTCGCCTTTTTACATTTACTTATCGGTATTAAACGAGATCAATGTTCATTTGCAAGTGTTAATTTCAAGACTACTCATGAAAGGTAAAGAAGAATATTATCTTAAGGGCTTACGTTTGTATGTTTGATCCGTCTTAGTTGTAGGATGAGCTGAATGACGTAGGCTATGTAAAATGGCACCCTAATTTGAAGAGCTTATTTTAATGAGTGTGCCAAAAAAGTTCTTTTAATCCGTTTTTCTAAAACTAAGACAGTTGTAAAATACGTGCGGAAACTATAAACATTCGCCAGTTTACGACGTACACATAAATATTGCAATAAGTTATCATGGCACGTGCTAAGTTCGTTCACTTGCAAGTAGTAGAGCTATACCACGTGTATTTCCAAGTATGTACTACTAATAGCGATAATATTTATTGTTTAAATATAAAATTCGATTCACCGTTCGCGGCGAGTGATTGACGACTAGTCGAGGGAAGGCGGCCAAGAATTAGGCGTCAAAGTTCCATTCATGCGTGAACATAATGAGAGATGGAACATCGTCAGAATCGATGTATGTGATCATCTTGTTGTTGAATGCATCTGTGGGAATATACCGTATATTTATAATTATACAATTCCTAAATAAAAACGTTTTGTGTTTTATTTTCAGTTCTGTAATGATGAATTTCATGTTAGGTAACGAGGCAATTAATGTTTTACTGCGTTTATAGATTTTTTTTTTTTTTTTTTTTTTATTAACAATAGGCAGAGGTTTGGCCACAATCCCACCTGATGGGAAGCGGTGATGTGGCCTACTTGGTTGCACGTCTGCCTAGAAGGAGCCTATTCACCCTGGCTTTGAAGAGGTCCAAGTTGTATTGTTTAGGAAAAATGGTGTTAGGGAGTGAATTCCATTGCTTAGCTGTTTTTATGATGAAGGAAGACTCGAAGCGGCGAGTTCGAATATTGGGGATATCTATACTAATATTATAAAGAGGAAAAGTTTGTAAGTATGTATGTAAGTATGTATGTATGTATGTATGGTTTTCACGCATAAACTACTGGACCGATTTCAAAAATTCTTTCACCATTAGAAAGCTGCATCTTTACTGAGCAACATAGGCTATATTGCATTTTCAAAAAAATTAGAGATCCTTACCAAAAATGCAATAATGTAACCCAAGGTGTAAAAAAATCCTCAATAAAACTTCTGTCATCGCGTGCGCTGCGGAATCTATTGAAGATAGAACAAAAAAATGTTCTACGATATTATAGAATGAATCAATATCTACAAGAAAGTCCGCGATACCATATGTCCATCTTCAGTAGTTAAGTTACTACAACAACTTTTTTACGTTTTCAAAGTAAATAGAAGTGCCGACAGTAATCAAACCATGTTATCCATACACATATATTAATCCTTATCCTATTAAATGATGTTTTACTATAGACTGTTTCAATACCAGCAAAATACCTTTTTAATGAAAAGAATTGGATATTCCATTCAAAAGATATACCGAATTTTTTAAAGTGTCAATCTACAGAAAATAGTAGGTATGCTGTTCGAGCAGGCCGTAGTGCGGGGGTCACGGAGGAATTCTACCAATATGCGTCTTGACGGAACACAGTGGGGTTTTGGTCGGTAGGAATCCGACATAACCCACGGCCCCTCCCCCGGAGGCCGAGGGTATCTATGAAAGATTTCCCCACTAAAACAAAAAAAAAGGCCGTAGTGCGGGAAGGGGTAAAGGTGATTTTCATGTGATTAAAAATTAAACCTATAGTCCGACCTATAGTAGACTTTTCACTGTAACGATATCGCTATCTATGCGGGTGAAACCGCAGGGCATTGCTAGTCCACAATAAAAGGATGATATCCTTCGGAGCGCCTCGAGGTACGATTATGAAATGGAGATGGAGGAATTAAATTGTGTAATCCATACGCACATTCTCCGAAATGCAATCTGTAGAACACCGAAAGACATGCCACCTCACGACGATGCTCAAGACTCAAGAGCCGAGCTTCAACTAAGGAAGGGTTGTTGATGATACGTTTGGCACGTCTTTCAATTGAATCCAAAGCCCCTAGGTGGCATTTAGCGGCGCCAGCCCACAAGTGACTGCAGTACTCCACACACGAACGGACTTGAGCTTGGTAAAGGTTAAGAAGCAGTCCCGGTGTGAAGTACTGCTTGACCTTGTTCAGAATTCCGAGCTTTTTTGCGGCCAGATGGGCCTTGGATTCAATAAACTGCCCAAAGTTGAGTGTAGACGAAAGGGAGACACCAAGCAACTCCAGACAGTCGGCTATTACTAGTGGCACATTTCGGAAGGTCGGAGTAGTTGAAATAGAACTCCGTTTTGCGGAAAACAAACACGCTTGAGTTTTCGCTGCATTAAACCCAACAAGATTGGCATCGCCCCAATCGGACACAGCCTGAAGTGTAAGGTTTAAGCGATCGATCATTTCCTCCCGACGACATTCAATTTCAACCTTTGAAGTACGGGCACTGGATTTATATCTCTCGACAATAGTGCTGTCATCTGCATAACTAAACATGTTGGGAGCAATCATGTCGTTAATGTGCAGAAGAAACAGTGTTGCCGAGAGAACGGACCCCTGCGGAACGCCGGCATTGATCGACATTGGCTCGGAGGAGCATCCGTCAACAACAACTCGTATAGACCGGTCCCGCAGAAAATCAGCGATCCAAGTGCAAAGGTCTCTTGGAATTCCATAAGAGGGGAGCTTGTTTAAGAGGCTATCGTGCCAGACCCTATCGAAAGCCTTTGAGATATCCAAAGAGACCGCAAGGGCCTCCCCGAATTCCTCAACGGCTTCTCCTAAAAGATGAGTCACATGCACCAAAAGATCGCCAGTTGATCTATTACGTCGAAAGCCGTATTGGCGGTCATTCAGCAGGTCGTTGGTTTCAAGGTGCATGAGGAGCCGATTGTTCAATATACGCTCCATAGTCTTGCAGAGTATGGAGGTTATTGAAATCGGACGATAGTTAGTAGGAAAACAAACCTTATTACCAAAATTTACGAATTAGAAACCTAGAAACCTATAACAACCTAAAACATAAATGTTGGCAATTATGATATCAAAAGCTGAAACTTACAGAACCGGTTATTTCCTATCAGCAATTATATAGAAGAAACGATTCATAAACGCTCGTAAAAGTGTAGTCGAACAAAAACCTTTTGATTATGAATTCAATGCGAAATTCTGCAATTAATGTACATTGTACAGATTTTATTCTTTAAAGATACGGTTAATTAAGAATTATTTATTACCAGAGGTATAAAAGATCATATAAAAATGAATGAAATCCTTATTACAAATTAAAAGTATTCATTTAAAACGTGTTTTTATTTGATTTTTAGATAAGTAAATTTCAAAGGCGTGCATTGGAAGAGGCCTTCGTCCAGCAGTGGACGAACAAAGGCTGGTAATGTAATGTATGTAATGTAAATTTCAAATACCTTTTTATAATCAATAACCGATAGTTCAAAGTTAAGAAATTCCTTACATATTGGAACTAAACATCTTTCAAGCATTGTAGCTGTTTCATGTATCTACGTTAGGATGACATTGACTGTAATGTATGTACTTCAATAACGACGACATTTGAGCTGGGTTGTACTGCTTACCTTTTAAAGACAATACAACAGAAGCTGTACTTATATTATATGCTTGTAAACATTTTCAACGGGAGATGAAAATAAAAATATCTCAGGACGAGTGGAAACTGGAAAGACTCGAGATTTATGCGAGCCCTATATCAAGCATTGCAATTAAAGAATGCACTCAACATTCGCAATAAAGATAACACTATCGGCGCACGCGCAGGGTTCGTTCACACCGAGTGCAGTGCGCAATGCAGCGCGTGACGTCACGCCGTGACGACACGTCACGTGAAATGTAAAACAATATGCTTGTGCGCACAATTTTGTTTATTCGCCGACGATTGCGGAAGCGGACGGCGGGTGGCCTTGCGGCGACGTCAATAACTTCAAGTGTAACTAGGGCTGGCGTTCGTCAAACGCAACACGCAAATGGACTTGAGTCCACCTGTGAACGGATCTATGACAATATAGATATCTTTATTCATTAAATTGAATAGATGATAGCTTATCGATACATATTACTGTATCCTTATAGTCCGGGATACATCGTCCATTTTTGCAAGTGATTACTATCAAGCTAATTTTTCGTGAGTAGCTTTATTTTGATGAGATGCCCAATAATTTCATGTACGAAACTCTCGATTGTGGTAGCTACCAGAGGAAACAAGGTTAAAATATTTTGATTTGATGGTTCTCAAATATTAATTACCAACTGAATGTTTTTTTTTTGTTCAATCTCAAGATTATTATCTAAATTATTAGAAAAAATATTTGTCCTACAAAATCTATGGTTTGATCAAAGAGTCCCCCTTTCCAATGTGTATCGATAACGAAGGCATCATAAATGATTACTAACCAGCTGATTTTTTTATTTTCACTTATTTAATACTTGTATAATTCAACAGACATATTGTCCTACAAATTAGTCCATTGAATAAAAAGTTCTAGAGTGCGTGAGTTAGTAACGTAAGATGTTTCTTCGGAAACATGTCAAGAGTCCCTAGGTAATAAACATACTAAAACCCCGGGCCACTAGGAGGAGCCCCGGAGTGGGGGGAGGGGGGAAATGGGTCCATTTTTTCATTTTTCGCTTAAATCTCAAAAACGGTACCTGTTAGAGAAAAACTTTCAAGGAAAAGTTGAAAGGCCATAAAATTATCTACAAGTTGTACCGGAATCATTTTTTCCTATATCCTACCGTTTCTGAGTTATACGCAGTAAAACATGATTTTGTTTTGATTTCCACATCAATCGATCAAAAAATATTTCTTTCTTCCAAAAAACTAAAATGTGCTTCTTGTGACCGGTACTGATAGATTGCTCTTAATTAGGTCTATAATTGGTAAAATAAACACATTCCTCCATTGAAGCCTTTAGGAGGAATCGATTGTCAAAATATTATATTATGGTAGTTTGAGTTACTGAACTTGATCTTTTTATTTTTTTCTTCCAAAAAACTCAAAAGTGCAACTTGTGACCGGTACAGATAGATTGCTCATAATTGGGTCTATCATTGATAAAAATACCAGATTCCACCACGGAGGCATTTACGGGGAATTGAATTTTATTAGGGTAGTTACGATACTTGAACTTTTTATTTTTTTTCTCCAAAAAAACTCAAAAGTGCAACTTGTGACCGATACTGATAGATTGCTCTTAATTAGGTCTATAATTGTAAAAATAAACACATTCCTCCATGGAAGCCTTTAGGAGGAATCGATTGTCAAAATACTATATTAGGGTAGTTTGAGTTACTGAACTTTATCTTTTTATTTTTTTCTTCCAAAAAACTCAAAAGTGCAACTTGTGACTGGTACTGATAGATTGCTCTTAATTAGGTCTATAATTGGTAAAATAAACACATTCCTCCATGGAAGCCTTTAGGAGGAATCGATTGTCAAAATACTATATTAGGGTAGTTTGAGTTACTGAACTTTATCTTTTTATTTTTTTCTTCCAAAAAACTCAAAAGTGCAACTTGTGACCGGTACAGATAGATTGCTCATAATAAGGTCTATCATTGATAAAAATACTAGATTCCACCACGGAGGCGTTTACGGGGAATTGAATTTTATTAGGGTAGATACGATACTTGAACTTTTTATTTTTTTTTCTTCCAAAAAAACTCAAAAGTGCAACTTGTGACCGGTACCGATAGATTGCTCATAATTAGGTCTATCATTGATAAAAAAACCAGATTCCACCATGGAGGCGTTTAGGAGGTATTGAATTTTATTATGGTAGTTACGATACATGAACTTTTTAACTAACTACCCTAATAAAATTCAATTCCCCGTAAACGCCTCCATGGTGGAATCTGGTATTTTTATCAATGATAGACCTAATTATGAGCAATCTATCTGTACCGGTCACAAGTTGCACTTTTGAATTTTTTGGAAGAAAAAAATAAAAAGATCAAGTTCAGTAACTCAAACTGCCCTAATATAATATTTTGACAATTGATTCCTCCTAAAGGCTTCCATGGAGTAATGTGTTTATTTTACCAATTATAAAACTAATTAAGAGCAATCTATCAGTACTGGTCACAAGTTGCACATTGGAGTTTTTTGGAAGAAAGAAATATTTTTTGATCGATTGATGTGGAAATTGTTTGAGCCAAAATCATGTTTTACTGCGTATAACTCAGAAACGGTAGGATATAGGAAAAAATGATTCAGGTACAACTTGTAGATAATTTTATGGCCTTTCAACTTTTCCTTGAAAGTTTTTCTCTAACATGTACCGTTTTTGAGATTTAAGCGAAAAATGAAAAAACGGACCCATTTCCCCCCTCCCCCCACTCCGGGGCTCCTCCTAGTGGCCCGGGGTTTTAGTATGTTTATTTCCTAGGGACTCTTGACATGTTTCCGAAGAAACATCTTACGTTACTAACTCACGCACTCTAGACCCCCCTTGGAGGGACTCATTCAATGGACTAAATTGCGTAATAAATATTTGAGAACCGTCAAATCAAAATTTTTTATCCTTGTTACCTCTGGTAGCTACCACAATCGAGAGTTTCGTACATGAAATTATTGGGCATCTCATCAAAATAAAGCTACTCACGAAAAATTAGCTTGATAGTAATCACTTGCAAAAATGGGCGATGTATCCCGGACTATTACTCAATAGTGCACAAAAACAAACATATAAAATGTAAATAATGGCTTTATAATAACCAATATTTACTCGTAGAAGATAGAGCGTAAAGTTTAATTACTTCGATACTTAATTGGAGCAAACCAGTACAGAGTCGTAGGAAAGTTTATTTTTCTTAATGGGGTATTAACGGATGCGACGTATTACATGTGCCCGGGCCCCGGGATTATAATATGATCGATTTTTCTTAAGACAGCTGAAAGCTCAAGACTACATAATACATACATAATATAGCCTTTTGAGCAATCTTTGATTGAAACCTCTTTTTGACATCAAAGTCAACTTCCTATAAGCAATATTTGTACTTAATGGAATTTTAGGAAATAGATCAATCAATCGAAGCTTTGTGTATCAAATGTTTGATGGATTTTGCGCGAAATTCATTGTATACCTATAAAGGTGTGAGCGCGGAAAAGTTTCCTGAAAACCAGGATAAATAATACTCTACCTACATTTAATACGCTAAATAAATTATGTGAGATTTATTTACGCGTGAAGTCTAATTGAATGCGAATCGTTTGAGAAAGTGTAAGGCGTAAGCTGGCAACGATTTATTGCTCCATAATACATCAAAGGGCAGGTGTCAAAATGTACTGTAGCTTGTTGGCATAAAAGGTTGTGATATTCACCTTGGCTTCTTTGTAATATTGTGCGCAAAAAGAATCCGCTACGATTGATTTATTATACGGATGTCGAGCATTGTGGAACTTACTCGACGCGACCTTTGAAATTGTCCTATTTCACGTTGAATCACAAATTAGGTATACAATATACAAATTGAGGTTTTCAAGGTCATATTAGATAATAGAACACATTATTCCAACTACGACTTTCTCTAAAAGCAAACGATAACATGGTACCGCCATAAAATTCGGCTTTCGAAGAATCGTAATAAAATTAATGTTTACCGCGCATTGTATGTTAACGTGAAATATTCATGATTTGCTCTTCAATTCAGTCGATGACTACGTAATAAAATACTTACAAAGAAGATTATCTAAAGCGATTAATATAATTATAGTATGTAAAAAAAGATATTGTATCTTAAAAATTAAACTCTTCTCGGTTTATAACACCTCAGGTTGTAATTATACGAAATGGTAAATAGGAAGTAAGAAATCTAAACTCTCAACTAAATAAGCTTTCCATTAATGTTATTTTATAAATAAATAAACAGCCAAGTCGTTTCCACTGCACGTAATAGTCGATAGATAAATGAGATAACAGATTCAATCTCAGGACGCTTCTGTAAAGTGTAAACATCCTGATTACGTTCCTATTTAAATACATTTAAAGCGAATGCTTTTAGAGCTATTCATAATTATATTAATGCAAATAAATGATACATTGCTTTTAGGAACATTTTGGTAAATTAATTTAAAAGCAGTCGCTTTGGCCAAGTTTCTTATTTTCAATTTCTCAAGTTCCGATTTTTGGTCAAGGTCGAGATCCAACGAGATCACGAGATCTTTAAAACATCGTAAATTACTGCAGCAATTTGTACCGAAAATAAAATAACATTAAGATTTTTCTAGTTTTGCGAAGTGCAACAAATATTAGACTCTATATTTGCCACTGTCAGGATGGCAATGTGGTGTCCACTGAAAATCAGTGGAGAATCTAAGTGTCTTATATGTCCTTAGATTCTCAAACCACTGAGTGGATATTATCCATTTTGTGCCGTTGTAACTAATTATAAGTTAATTTTATTTTTTATGTATTAATGTGCATCGGTACAAATAAATGTATATTCTTTCTTTCTATTTGTATACAAAAACACTTACAAACAACATTAAAAGTACATGGTTACCAGCATTACTGGTGCGATGATCTGAATTGAACAGAAAAAGTAAATCATCTCTTTCTAGACCACACAGTTCCAATTACATAACATCTTCTGTCTACAACCATCAACATCAACCATTCCCCATTTTCCTGACAAAGTGGGCGTGTAGTAGCCCGCGTCAGCGATGACCGTGCTATACCAGGATGACGTCACCGATAGGAATAGCGCTCCCGGTGCCTCCCGGGGGCAGTCAATCGCGATCAAGGTCAATGCCGCGACCCTGACGTTTTATTTCGCAGCCGACTGACTTTTGCTTGGCTTCGCCTAGACGCTGGGAATGCTGGGATGGCATACGTCAATGCGAAGGGCGGATTTTCCGATTCGTTGTCAGGTACAAAACAGCAATTTTCCAATTCAATTGTTAGATTGAGTTTAATTTGTCTGGTGGCCACTTTTATTGGTAGTTTAGCATATTATGTCGATCTTGTCGAGTAGAATTAAATTAAATTATCCTAATAACGTCAACAGTTTTCTTGAAATTTTAGCAAGTCACTAGAGAAATATACCTATGTTTACAAATTTATTTCGTACCTCTGGTTTTATAACGATTATTACATATAATGTGACGTAGTGCATCCTCTCGGTACGCTAAGAGTATTTTAAGAACAATGTAAAATTTCTAGCATGTTCGATATTTATGTTTGTTTTGAGCATTTTTGTCATACTGCCAAAGAGATAAGGGTTTTGGCGCCACACAAATTTTTATAGTACGCTACAGATTATGTAATATTTGCAATTTCTGAATTGGCCAAAAAACAAGATGTGTAAAGTTAGAGACATTTTAAAGTTATTGCAATTTAGAAAGTCTGCAATTCTATAAGGTATACATGTTCTTTCGGTTTTAGAATCACTCCTACTGAAATTTGCGGTTCCCAATTCAATATTTTAAGGATGCCATAACGCGATGTCATAATATAAATGGAATAATGTTTATTTCCATATGTCTGTATCCAAGGTGCGTGTAAAATTTCAAAAAGTCAAACTTGCATTAAATTATATTATATTTAGTTTGGTTTACTGTCAAACAAGTAAAGTGCTTCAATTTAAATCTTTTCACAGCACATAAATGACTTTTACTATCTATAAATGGCAACCAATTACAAGCACATTGCCCCATCGTACAACGGACAGTTGTATAGCAAAGTTTAAACTGCAATGGATATTTAGATAATAGTGTCCATTTCAATTTCCCTCTCCTATCGCGTCCGGTGTCGTCGACCCTGCGCCGGCGCAGTATTCGCGACTGCCGACAATGCCCTGGCACCGATCCAAGCGCCTATGCACTATCTAACGCCTGTCCACTTTAAACCCACTATTTTCAAAACGTAAACTTTATGGTAATGGCCGCTCGGCGAGATCTGGAATTCCGTCCCACCTTTGATGTGGTGGCAGCGAAATGGCCCATATAAACCGCCTCCGCAATCCTGCTATCCTTGTTCTAATAATAGTCACGAGTTTAAAGTCATAACCATTTATTTTTAACTGGAATAAATAATGCTGGTGAATGATAGAAGATAAAGCAATGCAGGGAGATCATAAATCAATAAAATCTCGTCCAATATTTATCCAATACACTATAATGGATATCCAAAACACATTAATCCTGAGTTTGGACGTACAGGAGAAGCCGCGGGATATAGCAAGTATCAGATGAACCAGCTCATGGAACATTAAACGTAACAGGCGTGCCAATGCCATTGTGCAGACCCTAGTGGGAGGCTTTTGTTTTGTGTGATAAATGTGACTGCTATTAGCGACTAAGTAATGCTCCAATATTCAGGTCTCAAGTTATCCGACGAATATTATAATGGAAGGAATTAAGCAGATATTACGTTACCATTTTTATGTACAATTTCTGTCAGGAGCTTTGCTCTTAAATAGGAAAGTAGCTGTGTAGTTGACCAGGGCATACATTAAGGACACGTGTAGTAATAAAAATTAAATAAGGGAGAACTACAATATTATACTTGCTTGTACAAAATATTTCTTCATAAACAAATATGAAATATTTGACATTTATAATTTCCTGCTAAACGATAAAAGCATCCACGAGTCTGACGCTCATGAGAATTGCGATTTTCTGGAAAATTCTACACTTTGTCAATCCCACCTACGTCGAGCGATGATTAATAAGCCAGTTATTCGTTTAGTTTACGTGTACTCTAATCAACGACGACGCATTGCCATGCATCTTGCATGCATTTCATACGAGAAAATCATCAAACAGAAATTACGTTGCTTTTGAAGTTCAGTTTCGCAACGATGGATATGAATTAAAATGTATGCAAACAAGTTTGATAAGGGTATGACTTGTTAGTTGTTAGCGACTCCCGAGGGCTTTTAGGTTCTTTCTATAAAATATTTTCTTTTTGTTTCTCAGAGATTCTACCCTTAACGTTTCAAGTAAACAAATCAACACGAATTTAAACAATAATCTCTATATTTATTCATTTAGAATCTTATTCTTATTTGCATTTTTCATTTGCCTGCCTCGCAGCTCCACACTCGATGTACTCGAGACGACAGCAGCATTCAACGGCTGACATAGCATCCGTCCAAACATTGTGCGCGTGACAATCGCCACAAATACTCGACAACAAGAGCAAAACTAGCCATATACTAGCTATCTATATAGACTCGCCATCCGTCGGTCTGGCGCGCACTGATACATCAGATAAGCGTTGCGTGATCCCGCCGGCGAAAGTGACATAATTGTTTTAGATTCCACAAAAACCCGCACACACAGCTGCGCCGAATGGCACCTTCTCCATTGTAATGAGATGAATAATGCTAGTATAATGTTATGAAGTTCCTGAATTGAATAATAAAGTGCTCTAAGGAAACTGCGCCCTTTGCAGAAGGATCATTAAACACAGATACATTTTCCTCCATCCTTGGTTTCTTAATCATCTCAGTGTTGAACAATAGTTTTCTGAATGCAAATGACGAGTTCTTAAATATTAATAAATCCTAATAATGATTCTAGGAATTAAGGCCAATGTAACTATAATATCACGGAATTTACTTTTTAAATTTCAGGCAATATTGTATAATGATAAAAGGTTATTTATAGAAGAAGTGTAAATAAAGAATCGTTGGTCGACGACAACAGATCCTTTAAAGGCAACAAACATTTCGCAGCAAGTTATTCCCGACGGAACAACTTAAAACAAAATAAAGCGCCCGGCTATTCCTGGCGCACTCGCACAATGTATTCGACGATCGTATTGAATAGTTATTACAGGACATACACAAAGATGGACATACAGAAGTGTGTCTTAATCCGTTCATTTATATTACTATTCTTGTTTTATTACATTTTCAGGATATTTTGCTGAATACCGTAACTATTTATACCCCTTTGAACATCTAAACGAAGTATTTTCTTGTTTACTGCACTATGCGAACGACCTACTAAACGAAACAATTCAAGTAATATTTTAGCCCTAAATTCCAATAACAAAATTCCCTAAATGCGAAGAATTAAAAATCTATTAACAACGTATTATAAACGGATATTCTAAAATCTGGATATAATAAGGGTAGCTTCAATGTTTCCGAGAGATGAGTAGGATTATATTTCCGAGTTGACCACTCAGTGGATTACGCACGAGTTTCAAGCGGCTGCTCGGTTTCTCTGTAAAGCTCATTGACTTCCGATTCAGATATACGAACATTTCTGCTACATTATTTCGAAAGTTTATGAACCATAAGTGGAATCATCTACAAATTGTATAGAGATTAATATGATTTTATTTGCCTTAGTTTTACTGTATTTATACGATGTATTTGTGCAGACGGTAATCTGATTTTGTTTGTCGTTCACGTAGGAGCGGGGGTGACTATGTGGGCACAACACTGAGTGGCCGTCTGTTTGTTTAGACAAAATTTTCCACCATAAAACGGACGATATTAAAGGGAAAGAAATTAATTTAATTATTCACGTCGCGTGCTCAATGAATATTGATCATCGGAAAAACCTCTGAGTGTTTTTATCATACAAGAGTATCTTAATTGCTATCAGTATGTTTTTCCGATTACGTTTTTCTATAGATAAACGTTTTCACTTTTATCGAATTGAATGCCGAATCAATACGACTGCAACTATTTGAAGTTTATCTACTGAAATAAATACTTTAAAGCAGACATTCATGGATAGCGATTTCAGCGATTTATTAGCATTTTGTGTATTTTCACTTGAAATAAACATTTTGAAGATATTTAACAAGGACTTATAAGTCTGTCTTTATTTTCAAGTCACATACAAATGGTAAATATATTAAAGCGTTAACACACATGCTGTCATCAGTATTAAGTATTTACCTATATGTGTTAATATCAACGTGTTACCTCAAATATTGGTGGTCGATCGCAACCGCGCAATTTGTTCACCTTTACACAATATAACGTGTTAATTAAATCATGTTTTTGTTCAACTTTGCAAATAAAAACCGACTATAATATATTTTATTGACATTTAATTCGATCCTATTGTTATTATTACACAATCAACCATTATATTCTAACGTTACGAACAACAATATGCAAACAAAACCGTACTATATTTGTAAACAATTAATACCATTACTTCTGTGTTTCCTTCAGTATCATGTTCTTTCTAAAGAAGCATGTCTCTACATCATATACATCCCTATATTTTCTTTCTATCCTATCATTACAAAACATCTAAAGCAGTCCAACCCTTAGAAGTCAGGCATGAATAACTGACACAATATTATTGACCCAGAAGCATCGTCTGTCAATACGACCGCTAAAGAATCCAATTTATATTCAAGCAATTATACCAACCGCCGAACCCTTCACTGTTCACGTTGCATGAATCATTCTCCATTTCCATTCGGCTGATTTATTCAGACATCCCATTATACGCAGGACCTAATCTTTTTGTTGCTAATACGCTGTCGCTTTGCCAGTCGCAAATCGTAATATGTTAACATACATAGTCATATTAAACTTATAAGAATGTAATGAATTTAATTAATATTATTACATTTATTTCAGGTGACAAACAATAAATTGTACGGACCCATAGAATAAATACCTTACAGACTAACTTAATGCATCTATCCAAATTTCAGATATAAAGAAAAGTAGAGATGCTATTTATTTACCCCGTCTTAAATTAAAAATTTACAGTTAACAAATCACATGCAAAATGCACTTGAAAATGACTTTTAACTAAACTCCGCGTTCAGGCAAGATGAAAGGCCTCCATATTACAAAGAGAGAAAAGATGAAAACTGTCTAAATTACTGCACATTTCAGGTTATGTGGTTTTTTTTATATACGTTGCAAACCGTAGGATACAACATGTATTCAATAAAGTATTGTAGCGTGCGGCAGTTAATTGTATCGATAAGGTTTTGGAAACTGACGCGCACCGTCTGCCAATTAACATATTTCTATGTATGCAATTAGCGTTTTTCTTGAAACTAACCAACCAACCCGGTTCTGCCTGGCATAAAATGAGATAACAATTTCACTAAAAACTGAACAGACTAATTTACGTGAGTGACTTACATTTTTGTGATGTTGTTGATTGTACTCATAAAAGTAAGTGGATGCTAAAATTCTCGATTGATTCGAAAACGACACAACAATTTGTTCATATTATAATTAATACACAAATACACCATGTTTATCATTAATTTATATTTAAGTGCAAATTACCATATCGTGCGGTTAGAAGAAAACATCGACAGATAAGTACTCACAACTATATTTATTTGTCCACTTCACAAGATATCTTTAATTTTATTATGTATATAAGCGTATATATATTGGAGTACCTATGGAATGCGATAATCGCAAAAATTAGTTCGAATTTTTTAGACCCAGATTTAAGAAGGTACCTTCTCATAAACTACTAACAATAAACTAAATAAATTCATCTATAAGGAACACAAACTCACATTTGGTTCGTCTCTATAGTTTTGAATGAGAAAGTACGTAATTCTCTGTCTGTTCTGCCAGTCTAATAGGTTTTCACGCATGAGGCGCTAAACAAAATATGTTAATGAACGAATCCTTACAGAAAAAGAAAGTTGCTAATTTTTGTCACAAAAGGGGACTTTAAAGAAGGAATGAAAAAGTTAAGTCCCACCGAGTTCTACAACGAGTCAAGCAGAACAACGTAATCTAATAAAAAAAGTCCGTAATTATTGCTCTGACATAAAACTCATACTTACACAAAAGTTATAATTCAACGAATAAAAAGACAAACGAGTATTTTATCGCGAGCGGTTGAAAGACATTTTAATTGGCTCAAATGTTGGGTCAAATTAATAGGTTTTTGAGGAATTCTTTGTATTCCGTGTAAAACATTTACGACATAATGTCATCCCTTTTTTTAAGTGGGGAAATCTTGCATACATACCCTCCGGGGAAGGGGCCGTGGGTTATGTCGGATACACAATGTCATCCCCGTGTAAATGGCATTAAATACTTTTTTGCTTTATATTTACGCCTGTACGGCTTCATTATAAGATAGCTTACGTAACGCGTAAATCGGGCTTTATGCACATAGCTATTGGATTTGTATACATAGTACCTGTGTTATGTAGTTGCATTTACATTGCATGCGACGTGAAAACGAAAACCGTTCAGGATGATTGGTCTTATATTCCGTTTAATTATCCTCACTGAAATCATCCTTTCTAACTACCTATAATGCTATTTTTTGGAGTGAAACTTCGTTAGGCGTGTTGACATAAAATTTCAAGGTCGCGTCATGGCAATACCGTCACGTCATGGATGAAGGCGACGATTTTGGGATCTTTGTCAAAGAATACTCTGGACACACGCTCTTTTCTAATAAGTAGATAGGTATAACTACAATATACAATCACCAAGCTCTAATTTCCTAATCATTAAACACCAATTTTACACCTTTGTTACAAATTAAACACGCTTCCTAATCAAATTCGAGGCTGTTCACAACTAAATAATGATTGCCTTGTTTCGCTTGACTAATCTTAATATTTTATGCTATATGTAGGGTGCGGCTTTGTTCAAAAGATATAAAAATTGTCTATTTGCTATTCCAGGCCGTAAGCTATCTGCGTACCAAATAAAGAAAAATCCGTTATATTTTTTGCGTGTCGGAACATCAAAACATCCACAGAGAAATAAAGAACTAGAATTTATAAACTTTGTAGGATATATGCGTACGCTTTACGAAGTTGTTTTCAATTTATACTATTCATTTAAATTTCAAGCGAGCCTCATGTCTGCGTGTACGCAAACAAGAATTACCGACATTGTTTTGCTTCATTCTAATACGGATCGTGTTGATGTTCTATTAGAAGAGTATTTAAATTAACTGTATTATGATTTATGAATAAAATCGAAATGTTTTCTCAGAAACTTTTAAATGTGCCCTCTACCACCGATTCGGAATTTACCAAGTAGAAGACGTAAGACAGTGAACAAAAAACTACATTTTCCTGTAAAAATGTCGTTTAAAATCAATGCTACACCTATTAGTAAAGTATTTACCTCATCACGCACAGAAATAATGAATCGAACGGAATCTAATTACCTATAATATTCGTGGATTAAGACGACTGATAAGATATAACCGGCGGCAATTAGCTGATAACCAATTGTTAATTAAGATTTAAGATTGATTGTTCGCGTTAAATTTTAGATAATATTTGAGACTAAAAATTAAAATGAATAAATTTTTAAATACATAATGCATAAAATTATAGCAGTATTCATTGATTACTATTTAATATTTATATTACACTATCTCAATGCATTTTTCAAAACAAAGTCACGATACTATTATAATATTTGCAACTTACATTGTTTAAAAAAAGTTATACCTACATTGGTTATGCGAAAAAACTGTACCTACCTGCATAACTACTTAATCTTAACACAAAACATTAACTGTTGCATTTGCAATGCAATACAAAACTATAAATATAAAGAAGAAGATGTAACATTATGACACCAATTTGACCCTTTAACCCACGGTGAAATTAATTAAACGCCGCTCAGGTTAAAGATCAGTCTAAATGTGGGTTATCTCACTTTTCCCGAGTTCCGATAACGCGCGACCCCGGGTGCCGGCGTGAAATGTCTTTGGGTACACTAATTGGAATATTGTTGAGACCTGAGAATCGAATATTTTGTTATGCGTCTGCGCTGAAGATTGGCATATTTGGACTTTGTGGCTACAATTTTACAGGCTATGAACTTATGCAGATAATTATTGAATTCAAGCTTTGTGTTTATCTGTGACAATGGAGCCTTTCCTTTCGCAGTTTAAAAGTAAACAAATATAATAACCAGAGTACCTAGCTATTACCTACCCACCAAAGTTACCGTTACATTTTACACCAATAATCAATATTCTCCTAAGATAAAAATTCGTTTTAAACATACACCTTTATAAACCCGTCATCTTATTTACCTTCTAAACAAATTTACCACATTTTAATTGAGTCAATACTTGAATTCTATCAATTACGGGACGTCACTGCACCTCCGGCGCTATCAGACATTTAGGCCGGCGACAATCCACCGACGACATAACACGAAGATAATTGTTTTAATCTCTACCATTATGTTAATAAGGCGCCTAATTGGATTGACGTGCAGGCTCGCCGCGAATCATTATAACTTTCAATTTCATACAATTTTGCCACTATTTGCAATCGGAGAGCGACATATAACATCTACCAACCCGCACTTGCCCAGAGTGGTGGATTATGGTCTCAACCCTCATAGGAAGCCCGTATCACAGCAGTGAGAACATATTATATTATAGATGATGATGATAGTTTTTAGGAGAGGCTCGTGTCCAACAGTGGACGGAAAAACGCTAAAGATTTGATGAATATGGTTCCGCACCAAAGTGGGAAGTTATACAATGTACATATTTAGGTAGAAAAGGTAACATTTATCTAGCTTGTGTTCTCATGACCTTTATTACTCTCGGAATAACATATAGGCACGTTTTTACCCAGCCACGCGAGCAAGCGGGCTTTAGATACCGTAAATATTATAAGCGGTTCATGGTTGGTGAAAAAGAAAGAATTTTAAATGTTAATCTATTTTAATGAAATTCAATATTAATTTTTTTATACAGCCTTTCTCAGAGTCAATGTTATTGAACGTACTTATAGAGGATAAACAGACAATGTCACAATTAATCGCTTTTATTAAAGCCTTAGATATCTTCTTAGGTACCTATAATAAATTAATAAATGTAATATTTCTTGCGACATGTTTGAAACGAAGAATATGCAACATCTACCACTGCCATGAGCGATTCAATCACGAAATTTCAATCGAATGCATCTTCAATAAGCAATAAAACTTAAAATCATCGACATGATTCATCCATCTGTCTGCAATTAGTCTCTGTACTGGTCCATTAATGGCTTGATTACAACATAACATTGTTACATTATCTGTATTTAAATAAACATCATATACAGCACAGATAATAGCAAACAATCTTACGCCCTCGGTGAAAGTGCTCAACGTGGCTTACGGGCTTACCTGAAACAATGCATTAGATAACAATTAATTAAGAACTCTTTCCTCGACAAATACTGTGTACGTAATTGCTTTTTGTACTTCGAGATAAAAATACAATTATAAAGGAAACGCCTTGGACTAAATTCTTAATTGAAACTGTTGATTAAATTTTATACGATCTGTACATAAAATATTTTTATTGAAATAACTTTGAATATTATGTAACTAGCTGAACGGTCATTTGTAAAGCGTTTTCTTTACAATTTTGTTTTGATGAATCGTTATTTTACTATGATATTCGGGAGAAAAAATTGGTCTAGTCGTTGTTGGCTTATAAATTTTATGACTTATCTTTGACTTAGTTTTGTACAGAACTTAATAAAATAATTCTGCAATCAAAGGAATGAAGACATAGTTTATGAATATATTTTCTCTTATGATATGGCTTTTATAAAGTTTATTTATGAACTACGAAACTAAGAATACATATATACATACTTAATTTATGCATAATATATATATATTTCTCATATGCAGTGTAAATTTACTTTTGCTTATTTAATATGAATGTGATATGAATAGTTTTGCAGTTAGAGACTCGAGAATTTAATCTTTCATTTACATGAATTACGTTTCTAATTAATTTGAAAGGTTATTCAGAGCTCTGAATTTTTAACTAATTGGTTGTAGTGACAAACAGACTGTGGTTATTGAATAATCTCTGTTAATTAAAGAGAAAACCGTTTTTTACATAATAAATTACATTTTAAATATTTATTATTGCCCTTTAAAACTTCAGCGTCCCCGTTGATTAGAAAGGATTTTACAAAGCTATATAATATAGCATAGAATTAATTTTGTTTACGTAGATAAATTGCTCTCAACGATTCATATTTCATATTTTTTTATGGCTTGAGAACTTCCTAAATTGAAATAGCATGTCAGCTTTACAAGAAGTTTTGGTTTCGGTCCCGGTGAACTTATTTTTCATGAAGTATACTCAATCAGAAAAAGTCGTTGATAACTAACCTAGATACGAGATTGCCTAGCAACTAAGATAAGCCTTATTACAATATCCTACACATCTACATCCTCAATATCTACATCTCACCAATTCCTCAACCTAGCCGAAGCCGGGTATCATGCCTAGTACCTATAGGTATTATCAGGCTATCAGCCAATCGCGTCAAACACACCTTACAGCTATACACCTTTAGCACACGTTACAGACTACAGTATTTCGTTACGTACACCCGACACCGAGACAACTGTATCGTATTAATCTCATTAGATAACCGTACGATCGTCTTGTGTTTTCCTTGAGATCATTCAAGGTGTATTATTTAATATTTTGTTTGACACGCGCAGGTGTGTAGTGGATCTGTGCAAAACATATCTTCATCTTTTCAGCGAAACGTATCCCTGTTATAAAAGCATATGTGCGATCTGTGACTGTCGCAGGGTTATGGTATGACAAATCATTTTTGTAGTGGCTATGCATTTATAGGAGTCGATGGTTTTAAAAAGAATTTTTACGCTTAAAATGAAAATACTGAACTATGCTCAATGAAATATTACACCAGTAGGTACTTATGCGCTATTATAAAGCGTTTGAAAAAAATGTTTAAGATATTCAGTGTTTATATTGTATGAACTGATGCAATAAGATAAACCTACTTCAATGAACTAAAAGTAAACAAAAAAAAACACGTCAACGCAACATCAGCACTTTCTATTTATAGAATTCACCAAACGGGGACATCATTTAAAACGCTAATCAGCAAAGAGCGTAATGCCTCTCGCATCGCATTACGCAACGTCGCGTAGTACAAAACGCAACGCAACGCGCGCGTCACGTCGCCTGCGTATTTGCGTAATAACGCGCGAAACACCGCTGAAAGATCAACGACCGCGCGAACCGTAGTCTAGCACCTTGCCTGTACCTACCACGTCTATGTTTACTTGTGAATGCTGAAAATGAATTATATACAGTTTCAATTTAATTTTGCATTACGCCTGCATTGAATGATATTTCACATTTATAATGAAACAATCAAAACACTAGACCTGCCAATATGAAAAATATAGTAATTGTAATAATACATTGTAAGTGATATAAGTAGAATGTTAAATAAAAAAAGACAACAAAAAAAATCATGATCCAACAACCGTATACAAATAACATCGATTAATAAACATATACAGCAAGATTAAGCGAAAACCTAACCAACCACTTCAATTTGTAATCCTTATAAAACATTAAGCAATTAGAAATATAAACGTAATTGAAATCAGCTAAGATTAACGTCGCATTAGCACTTAATATCGCAATTAAAACTTTTCCAATGTCGCAGTGGGGACAAGCTTTCCTGCCGTTATTGCTTTTCATTGTAAAACACCACATTCGCCGACTTTCCCGTTTACAATGTTGCTCGGGCATATTGAATGTAATTCATTGATGCCCCTGTTTGCTTTAGTGAATATTATAAATATTGTTTAATTAACTGTGCTCCGCGGTTTCACCTGCATTGCTCTTGCACCCGCCTATAGCCTTCTTCGACAAATGGGCTATCTAACACCGAAACGATTTTTCAAATCGGACTGAGATTAGCGAGTCCAAACAAACAAACAAACTCTTCAGCTTTATAATATTAGTATAGATAGATCGTTTTACTTAAAGAAAATAGTTGATAAGATGTTAGACCAAAAACTACAAGCTACATATGGTCCATAAACTACTACAAATGGTCACAATCTACAATCACAATACAATCTACTACAAAACCTACATTGATTTAATAGCGTAGGTCATTATCATAGGACAAGTTTACAAACATCTAGGTCATATTTATATAAACTATGTTTAGAAACGGGCATTAGATACATTTGTACGAAAACCTCATCATTTTCCTATCCCCGAGGATAATAAAAATAGATCGAAAAGCAACAGCCGTGATTCCCTCGTCAATCGCTATTTTTCGTTATTTATGCTTTATACACTCTTATCACGTACAAATTAAAATACGATTTTAAGTGGTCTCAAATAAGACCATTATTACACAATGGTAACTGCCATTTCTTGATAGCCTTTATATTCATAATAGCTGTGCTCCGCGATTTTACCCGCAGTGCTCCGCTCCTGTTGGTCTTAGCGTGATAATTATATAGCCTTCCTCGATGAATGGATAACCTAACACCGAAATAATTTTTGTAATCGGACCAGTCGTACCCGAGATTAGCACGTTCAAACAAACAAACTCTTCAGCTTTATATTAGTATGGATATAGTCGCTAGCATTGTTAGCTAGCGACTTGTATTTTAATCTTTGCTTTATCTATTTTTCACATACATCGTTCTATAGAGAGACGCCACTAAAATGAATACAATACATGTTTCGAATTTTATTTGACGATGAATTTTAGGTGGTTATACAAAACAAAGCTGTTTTGTTCAACCAAACAACAAGATTACTTATGCATGTTGAACCGCAGCAGTATTAAAAAATATGAAAACAATACATCTGTTCGTTCAAATATAAACATACATACATCGAAAACAACAAGCATCACAACTCATCCAATGCATTATGCAACAACGACGCTATAACATTCAAAACGTCTATTATTATCAAAGAATTGGCGAAATTTATGGTCTAGAAAGTCAGCATGGAAACTGAAAACGAACGTCAGCCGTAAACATGGCGGTTGTGTGCGCAAGTGTCTGTGACGTCAATTGAAAGCGCCAATTATTAGTCCTGAAGATTCAGTACCCCACGCTTTGCCACTAACGGCCAATTATGATTGATCTTTTTGATATTGTAAGCAATTTCAGGTGTCACCTTTTCAACAAATAAATAATTCAAATAAATCTTAACATAAAACATACAATCAGATAATATAAAAATATCCACAAAAACGTAGTACCACCAATTACTAAGGCGTTCATAATATAATATTATACTATTCACAAAAACGATCTACTGTTTATTATAAACGCACTGAAAATTACGTTTTAAAACACCAGACGGTATAAGAGTGCCGTCATTAAATTGTTAAATCCACGCTGCATAGTGGAACAATAGTAAAACGTTGCTAACTACTTTTTGAACATTCCAGGTAATTTTTTTCAGAGATGATTGCGAATAGAATACCATAGAACATTTTACATATACTAGAAACTAGTTATTCTGCGCGGCTTCGCCAGGTTTGTCAAAGGAAATTTTCATAGAAATTAGATGTTTTACCGCGGTCTAAAAAACCTAGCCTATATCACTCTCTGGCCTCCAAACTATCCTACCTAAAAATCATAATATCATAACATCGCTTTGTTGCCTTGAAGGAAAATCAACAAAACACTTTTCCATTTCAATATGTAGCAAGTACGTTATAGTTCATACTGCACGTTTAACTAGAGTACAGTAACCGCGGCGATAGTTGATATCGTTATCATGTTTTACGACCTGCCTCACGCCGGCGTGACGTCACGCGTTGGAAGCCGGGACCTTGGCCGATTCCACCAGCCGCTGGCCAATTAGTGGCTGCTCCAAAATACGTTTATTGCCCTAATCTTTCATTATATTTATAGTTCGCGATGCGCATAATGACTTTGGTGATACATGGCTTCATAACAGGGTTTCTTTAATTAAAATATCTATTGGTGCTTTTGACTATTCCCATTCTTACCAACATTCCAATAGGATTAAATATTAAAAAAAATCACTTTTCTAATAAATCAAAATTAATCCTCGTAGCTATGTTTCGATAAAGGCGGCAAATAAAACGTTTTCTGTTTGCATAATAAGGTAATCCGATTACGCGGGCTCTGTTGGGATGGAGCCCTCTGTGGAATATTTCTGCGCCAAAGCGTTCACATTGTCGTCACATATTGCCAAATATTATTAACAATTTCCTTACGCGCGAGTATCTTTCGTAGATAGCATCGACTCGCTATCAAACATCTATTAAATACAAGAGTAAAGTAATTAAAATACAGTTAAATATTCTAATATAAATGGCATTAACTTCATGAACGACAAAAATATTAAACCGACACAGAGGCGTTCTAGTATTATTTATAAGATCAACCAACTACAATAACACACAGCTACGCAAACAATGACAAAAGGAGATGATTTTCAAAAAAATGTCAAACGCTTGGGCCAGTCATGGTGCCTATAACGATTGCAGCCGGGGCGCCGACGACCACGGAGTCACGTAGCCCCAACTCTCTGCGGACGATTTGTCACTATCAGCCACCGATGTAGGGGAATAAATCATAACGTTGGAACATCTGTGCGTTTATAATCAAGTGTTGCCACGTTTGCATTTCGATGGGCTCTCGGATTAAATGCGATTGATTGTTTCGTAGATACATCGAGACACTTTGCAGCGTCTAATAAATAAAAGAGATGAGGGCAATTTGTTGCCACTTGCCGGCGTGTAGTTCGCTATAAATAGTTATTACAGCTGTTGTTTTGTGGTGCGCTAATGCATGCAGAAAATTTCCAGAATTTATAACATAACGTATAAATTTATATAAAAACGCGTTTTTATTACTGCTTTGCAAGGCTTTTAATTCGTCGAAATTCTAGAAACAATTACCAAAATTTTCCTAAAATTCGTGCCAGTCACTGCCAACCGCAAGTGATCAGAAATTTACACATTTATTGTTCTAGAAATAGAGCACTTACATACATGCAAATGGATACAGTACAAACCCGTCGACCTTAGGAAAAATTCGCACGCCATACGTCACATGCTATTCATCATATCATTTTATATAGTACAGATCGGTGATAAAACATTCTGCGTCATCATGGCACTGCCGAGGAAAATTAATACGTATTAAATTTTATTACAGCATGCCAGTATTCAATAAATTTATCGGTGCATTTTCACTTATCTACGTAGGTACGAACTTAGCGTAAAACTTTCCACTTGGACGCCGAAATATATAATTTCATTTTGCTTCATGAGTCAGAATCGTGAACAATACTATCATTGACAAGAGGAATATTAATTTGACTTTGATATATTTGTTGAAACTAGGACGCGAAGGAGTACGCCCAAAATTGGTGACGATGGATAAATCTAATTTTCAAAGTTAAAATGTTATAGGTATGTACATAATTTGGATGTAAAATTAAGTTATTGTCGTAGAGGATTAGCAGTTACATAAAGCATTGTAGTATGGATAACAAAACTCAAAGATTCTTATTGATAAACCGTCCCAATTGCAAGATTGAATCTCTGATTGCAGAGTAATCTTCAATTTTGTGGTAATGTAATAAGACTTTAGCCTCGGGAAGCACGCGGCTTCGCTTTAGAACTATTTTGTAGGTTAACGGAGCACAGCCAGAGGGCACAGCCTAAAAGCCTTTCATTTCATGAAACTTCAATTTCACCAAGTTTATAGGTTGGGACTTAGCGTCGCAAAAAATTCTTTAGAGACGTTATCTGAAATTGTTCAACGGCTTTACCAATCGTTTCGGGATTATCGTCTCCTAATTGTTATTTGTTCGTAAAACATGGTCTTTCTTGTAAAATGTTTTATTTACTAACAACGAGAACATTTAATGCCTTATAACAACGGATTATCCAAATCTTTTAAGTAGATTATTGCCTAGCAAAATAAATGAACAACATCGTAACATCTTAAACACATTAAAAGATTTTCGCAGAACCGATGAACAGTGTGTTGTCGGCAAACTTTAACAAATACAAAAGTGTCAAGTTTCGCAACGTTTACATATTTTGTTCTTCCATTATTTTTTCAACCGCCGAGAATTCCGAGACTTCTAACTTCTTCTTCTCTTATTATTTATTATTTATTTATTATAATATTGATTTCATAGTTATGGAGTAATGTTTTAAAATATTCAAACATTTACGGATGTTTACTGGCATTACAACCCAACAGATATTGTAACTAAACCTCAATAAAACTGGAAAGCTAGTGCAAGTCAGTTCGAACATGAGTAATTCCCACTTTGCAGTTGAGCTCCGCAACTCGAGTCGAAAATTACCAAGTGCGCAGTCACTATCGTTCGCTTAACCGCAATTTCAAGTAATAAATCCTCGGATAAGTTTTCGTTTAGATAAAAACACATCTGCCGATACTCGATTCGTGTTTACTACGGCACTACCATATAAATCTTGGTACTTTTTGTCTCGCGTCAATACGCGCCGGCGCTGTGCACTTTTTGCTCAAGTCGCAAAAACATACGCAAAATAACGGTGCCGTTCATGAATGTAATGATGGGTATCGTCGGACACGCGATTTTATCAATTTCTTAATGCAAATTTTGGTAGCGTGCTTGGTTACTGTTATAACTGGGTATAACATATTCATTTTCAATCTGGTCAGATGTGTTTTTGTATGTAAACGATCGTCGCGTTTCCTGTTGTAAAATACTAAACAAATGTAGGTAACAAAAATTTAAGTTTTAAAGGAAAGACCTTAATGCTGTTTGCATTTGTAATTTTAGCATTCCAATCACCCGCAAAATTATTCTTTATAATTCTCCTGCGTTCATTACAACGTTTCTGCTATCCAATTTGGCATTTTAGCAATTATTCCACCACCAGAAACCATCTGCATCACTATTATTGTTTACTTCCTTCTTACCTATAATCCGCCCAAATTGTAAAGCTTTCCCTTGTCCTATACACAGGCCTACAGAAGGACCAACACGTGCATTGGTTACTACATCGTCACTTACATACATCGGCCGCATCACCGCATGAATCACCACGGGGACGGATGGTGAATCACGCCTGTAACGATCTCATTACCATAATTGAAGTACCGTGTGTATTAAAGGAGTTGCTAACGTGGAAGAAATTATAAATACACTGGGCGTGTGTGCAGCTTAGGACATGATGCGGTTTAGTGTAGGCACTTTTATGTAATTGAGGACGTGATTCTATAACAGATTGTTGTTTATTTTTGGTAGTCAACGGGAAATATTAAACAAATAAGTTTATGGTGCTAAAATATAAATAACTGATGGCGTGTTCTCACTTTTCCTCTTTATATCAAAATTAATATTATGAAATGTTTAATGTACCTACAACAAATAATTTGGCATAGGAATAACAATAAATTTCGTTTAAATTTGAACACTAGCAGTTCCCTAACTGATTCTTATCCACTACGAAATCTAACCCAAGGTTCACTACATATCTAAGGCTTAACAAAGGGACCAATGAAAGGCCATAGCCAGTACCGGTAAAGCCTTAAAATAACCGCGGCAATTAATCTCGGTGTAACACTTAATGAGGGAACCTCGCATTCCTCTCCCGGGAGGGTGAGGTGAGACCATTCCGGTTAATCGCTGCTATTTCCTGCTGCTAAATATTATGTTACCGGAGTACCTACAGCTTTGTATTGCTTACGTTTTAATTACGTTTTTAAGTGTCTGTAGAGGACTTTGAGTTATGAGTTAACAGTGTCGTTATTAGACGATGTGTCACTAATATAGTTGCACTTCTTTTCTGGAAATCGTTGGATTATATAAAGTTTTTGATAATGAAACGGTGGAGCTATAATGATATTAGAAAGTAGTAATGAACCATTATTTCTAATAAAATAATTTACCTGTAGTAGAAAATGTAATACTGGAAATAAGGTTACACGTCGCAGGGGAATTGTCATAGGTTTATGACAAAATTACAACAAGGGAAATCTTTATAATTTATTGGTTGTTGTATGAGTAATTTAATTTAACGATCGCTGCTCATATCACGTGAAACAATCTAAATCATATGGGAAAGGGTTAGTTTTTGTCCACGAACTTACTGGAGCAATGACCTGCAAAGCTTCGTTAATAAATAATATCTAAATAAAGTCACATTAGGATGGACATTTTATCATATCATATAATATTTTACGTCGTAGTCATGATAAAATAGAATTAAATGAGTAGGCGGATTTGCCGAGAGCGTGCATATTTAGATTTTGAACTTGTAACCGAAAGATGATCTTGATCTCTGATATTTGAATATTCGTTTATTTGTGTATCACCGGGCGAAACGGTATCATTGGAAAGAAATAAATCCAGTTGTTTGTGTTCAAAATCAATACGTTACGATCACAATAAAGCTATTTTTACCGACCCAGTGTTTGGCCAATAAATAACGATGTTTTCGCGACCTTATCATTACGATGTACAGCAAAGAGATCGGCTTCTAATGTACGGCTATAAATTACAATAAGGCGCGTCAGGACAGCGGACACGGAGTTGCTAGGCTATATGTACAAAGATTTACAAACCGAACATTGCTTTTAAGAGTTGGTGGACGTTTTTTGCTTTGGTCCGAACTCCGAAGAAAACTATCACCTTGGAGTATAGTAAGTCTATAGTTTTTTTTTTTTTTTCACATGTTCTTTACTACCTAATGCATCAAATTTGAGAATGTATATTGGACACTTTCAATGCATTTTATTCTTTCTACCATCAAGATAATTCTTTTTTATTACAATTTCCATCATACCTAAAACTTTGATGGGATCTTTGGATGAAATCCTTAGATATATCGTCCAGCTTTTCGGGGTCCATAAACAGTTGCAGTGCAGTTGCAGTGGCAAGTCCAACAATGGACGTGGGCGTGCCACGGACCACGAACCACCCCGGTATTGGTAAATGGGACACTGGCGGTGAAAGTGCGCTAGTAGAAACCTGCCGACTGAGCTGGCGTGTGATACTAATTCAGTACGGCTTGCTTTGTTTTATACTTGAACGTTTTGTGGTTACATTTGTAAGATATTATTGCATATTTTTTTTATAAGCCAGAAAATCGTACCATACTACAACGAGACCGTTTTAGAACGCATGCACATCGATTCCAAAGCAGAAAATTTACATAATTGACACGTTAGCGATAATTTACAAGGCAGCATTCAATACGAGAAAGATAACTGCGCTAGTGATCATTTCTCCGAAAGCGCAGATTGAACAGTTTGAGTCTCGCGAACGACCTATTATCCTTAATCATACAACTTACGAGGTAAATTGCGCTAGTGCCAGCAATGACCTCTTTAGCCGGCCATTAAATCGGTTCTTGAAATAGATATGTTAAAAATAGCACGCCAATATAATTGTTTGCGTTGCTAAGTTATTATTAAATGGCAAACATTACGATTTACTTTACACATTATACAACCAGCACACCATCTCTCGTGTGCACTTCACGTTATCGCTCGACCCGCAAGTTTTTATCATCGCAAGAAAAAAATATAGAATTTTCATTTTACATATATTTTCTCATACAAATTAATCGGATTTATAATATGTACATAATACATAGTAGCAGATATACACCTTATTTATCTAAATGCCCAGAGGAACAAGTTTTCACTCTAAAAATAAAATAAATAACATTACACAGGACATAACTAATTAAAACATACCTACTGAAAGTCATCTATTTATTCTTTTTTCTTCGTTACTGTCCCAACACAGTACGCACCACGCACAAGTCGGCAACAATCACAACACCATCAGCCCTCTTACGCCGGAGCAGCCCACGCGACAGGAGGCAGGATTTATCGACCCTCCGCGAGCTCTCTGTTGCTACGTGCTTTCCAAACCCATTACAGTATCGGTGAAAGCTCGCTGAATTAAGACAACCATTTGTTCTGCGGATACTGCTTGCGATTTTCAATTTCAACCAGACAAAAGAGATATTTTAGATGTGTGCATTTGCGCGAACAATTAGCATAACAATTACACAAATATGCACTTTCGTTTGTACGGTCGACAAAAAAGTGTTATTTTGATGTATCGATTGCCTTTTAGCATGATTAATCTACCTGTTATTGTTCATTAAATAAAAATGAAGATTTATCGTTTGAATATTTGTAACAAGAGCCAAATGCAAATCGACAATATTCCAATACTTTATCGTGCGTGGACTAAAACAAATAATTCATCCGTTTCCATTCAGTCGAAACCGTGATGTGCCATTACTACTTAAATCACATTAAGGACATATACCTCCTAAAGACGTATAAAGCGACCTAATTGAAAATAAGCAAGATTGCCCCGTCGACTGGCAGCCCACAGCCCACAATGCCATTTATCTGGCAAGCCGTCCGCGTCACGGTTCAACGTTTCCTTTCAATGCCACCACTGTTTCATATTATAGTTACGAGATATCAATCCGTTTGCAATTAATATCCCGTTTGCAATTAATATCCACACGTCTTTGTTTTCATGTTTGTTTAGTGCATCGTGTTGATGTTACATTTCCATCTATTAGGATATTATGGGATTAAAGAGGTATTTTATTAGCTTGCTTGGATATTATTTTTGTCTTTAAATTTTATTTTTGAATGTTGAAAAAACATGTGACGTGTGTTAAAGTAACATAGAGTGTTGTAACATTTTCAATTAATTTTCGACAGTGAATAACTGGCAGGTTTCGCAAAATATTTTCAGTAAACAAAAATACAACAGAACCTGTGAACAGAACAATGTTTGCAGACTTTATTCAAGCCGTATTATATTCGAAAAATATTTTTGAGCCGATTTCGAACTTTCTGAATAAGTATATGAAATGACCCGTCAATCGAACACTTATAGGTACCTAACAGCAGCCTAATTATAACCTAAATGTTTAACTTTTCTTAATTCTTGTTTATTTTTTGATTATTGAAATTATAAAATAACACTGATTATCAGTTATCAAAAACAGCGAAGCAGTGCCCTCCGACCGGCCGCGGCGCGGCGCACCGAGCAGCCTTTCTCCCGTCTGCCGGCTGTCTGCTGATCGGCGGGCCTCATTGCCCATTGGTGATGTAACACTTTCTAAATTGCCATCGAGTAAGCGTAGTACCATTGTTAGAATTGAATACGTTTTACAGCGAACGAGATATTTATCTATTTAAATTATTAACTAATAGGTACAGGAAATCTATTATTTTGTAGCAGTGTCTTGTATTTAATAAAGGAATAGTTAAGAATAGACCATGCTATTGCATATATGGGTACATAACTACTGTGGTTTTTGTAAAACATTACAATCACACTTTACTAGTAGGTAAGTAGTGCAGTTATTTCTATTTGCATAATAATTACAATTGCTATAACGGTTCAAAAACATTTCACATTTCCAATAGATTTCTACACTTTCGTTTTTTGTGCATTCAATTTCCATAAGTGTAACTATTACCTACTTATTACCGTTTTTGATACTGATAATGCAGGCTTAGTTGGTAGAGGCTAGATCCTCTCCATTTAAATCGAATTGTAATACGAAATCGTAGTAGATAATATCCATAAATATAAACAAGACAATAAACAATAACTGTACATATCTTTCAGTGTCATAATTCATTCACTAATCAAAGTACTACATCTATTTATGCTAAATCGACTTCGTGATCAGCCATTTCGTGACCAAATACAGTAAACAGTCTACATTGTTACTTGTTACGGCTGCTAAATAAATAACCAGTGATTTAATGAATTCGCTAATTAATAGACGTAATTATAATAACATGATCTTGGCAATTACAAATACAGAAGTTGGCAAAACTACTGCGTACCGAGTCATCGAGTCTTACTGCTTAACTACGTTAATGTATCGGTCAATTAGGGAAAGCTGGCATGTTCACAGTACTCACACTTATGCAATTTCACTTACAGTATGTTCAAAAATAAATGCGACTCTAGTTTCATTTTAGACTTGAATTGTAAAATGGGTGCGTTGTAGATATGTATATGCAAATATAATTACTTATGAAAGCTCTCATAATTTACCTGTAAAATTATTATTTAAAAGTAAATCAATTGATGAAGTTAATTATTTATTCTAATAATAATCAATTGGATAAAAGTATTAATAATCATTCAATTATCAAATAATAATTATTTCCTGACTTTGGTCGAGTAAAGATATCTAAGAAATATTATATTTGTAGTAAGTACGTAATACCTACCAATACGCGCTAACAAATATGTGTTACATGTTTATTGTATAATTTTCACACTATTGGTTTTAAACTCAAACTCAAACATTTATACAATTAGACTTCTTCTAGAAGCACTTTTGAATCGTCATAACAGTTTAACAGTTTTAACATTTACCACCAATTCAGAAAGCAGTATCTATAGAGAAGAAGAAGAATCTATTTTAATCATAATCGTAATCTTCTACTTCACTGTAACTTTCATCGCTCGAAGAACTCGATGTTTCGTTGTCGGAATTTCTTAATGTTATTATAAATGAGTCAGTGTAATTATCTACTTTTGGTTCTAATTGAATATATTTTTCCTCGTGTTCTCGCGTCTTTCTCCAAACGTCACTAAACATATCCAGACTAATAGCATTTGCTTCCTTTCTAAATAATTCTTACACAGTTTTCAAGTTAAAGTTCACATTTTGTGATGCTACTTTCCCTTTAATTATGCCCCATAGTAACTCTATTGGGTTGAGATCTTTGAGGATTGCATCAAGTAGGTAAAAATTGTGTATAGTTTGGCTTATTTTTTTTAATAATGTGATAACTCTGATTATTAATTAGTTATTTGATTTTTGAAAAAAAATAATGCCGATTTTAGTCAAAATTTATATTTTTCTAACAAGATCCTTATCATCCAAATTTCCACCTTGGTGAGAAAAATTGACATTTCTAATGAAAATGAACAAAAAATTAAATGATTTTATTAAATACTGTAAAATAGTCTAAAATTCTTCCATTTACTGTATCACAAAATTCTTCATAGATTTTTAGATACTCTTAGTTACTACACCAATTACATCACCCTGTATTTATAAACAATTGCAAAATATGACACATACATAGGCCGGGAGATACTGACACAAAATTTCGGGTCATTTGTAACAGAATGGCGGTTCTACAGAGGTCTTATTACGCAATGACTAAAAGAAAAATGATGGTCAGAACTCAGAACGCTGGTACCGGCGGACTAGTCGCGTGGGCGTTAGTCGAACTCGTCGGATAAATAGCGAAAGTCAAACGATTTACAAATCGTTTGACTTTTCCGCGGTATGGCGACCATTTGGAATCGTCCGAAAAGTATGGCATGGCAATTTTAGTAAATGGCTGCACGACGATGGTTACCTGTGCAAAAGTGAGCTCGGTACAAATGGTTGAATTGTTTTTTTTTTTAAATCAACGCATTCACGTCGGTATGGCGGACTGTAAGTCACATCGTAACTGTATGGCATGACACTACCGCCTACATATTTTTTAAGGGCTATCGGTAAATTCTAAAATTTTTGTGTTACAAATC
>CAJQZN010027291.1:0-30668 GCA_907164685.1 Colias eurytheme
AGCTAGAGAGCTAGTTAGTTTAGTTTTAGTGCAGTGGCAGTGTAAATGTTGTTGTTGAGGTTATGTAAATTTAACACTTTAGTTAACTACCAAGATATAAAGAAATGAGGATAGGACACAATAACTATTGGTTGAGGTATTTATAAACTCATAATATACTTTTAAAAAAATTTCTAGAATTAAATTAGAACAGCTGATTCAAAATAGCCTAAAAAATCTTAATAATAATAATTACGCTTCACAGCAAGAAGAAATGTACCATATGTACCCGCACAAAGTCGATATTGTGTTGCCTACCGTTCGACTCAATGGCTAGGGTTGTAACTACCTTTAATAATTATTACCAAACTAATAAACCGAGTGATGCGAAATAACCATAATTCTTTTAGAGTTTGATAAAATGATCAGGCAGGTATTTTCTTTAATCCTCTGAATTCTCGGTTACTAAATTGTATCGTTGAAATTATTCTTAATCGCGTAAATTTAATAAATAATCATATGGAAAACACTTTTCATTTGTTTTTTTACTTTCACGCCCAACTACTATACAATAATTACGTTGTTTCGGTATTTTGACGAGAAAACGCAGGAAACATCCGTTGTATCATTTTAGATAGATTGTATATTTTGTATCTGTAGAATTGAAATCAAAGCTATGTATATGTTGTCTCCATTCTTTTCTTATCGGATTGTTGATCCCAATGCGAATGCGTTTATAAAAGACAATTAAGAACATCAAAAATAAAGTGATACGTAAATATTTCACAGTGCAATATATTATGTAATTAATAATAATTATATATTTATGAAAAAATAATTACATCAGATTTAATAATAGCAATTGTTTTAAATGTACATAATATGAATAAATGATTACATCATAATAGTAATAATCACAATTGTTTTATTTCCCATTTGTTGCAACCCTAGCATATTTTCATGTAGCAGCAGAAGTACCTACACTGGCGGTGCGGCGGCATCGTGCGACATCAAAGGCATTGCCTTACTAGGTAAGTTTATAATGACTCATTTCTTTTATTATATAATTTACGTTTTACTTTTACAGAATCCGATTCAATGGATTATGAAGACGAGTCACACAAGTCACAACGCCATACGATAGTGATGATGAATGAACATTTCAATAAATGCATGCGTGTTTTTTTATGTTGTTTTGTAATTGTTAATTGTTTTTTAAATAAAGAAATAAACTAAATATTTAAATGATGATTTGTTATTTGCAACACAACTTTATATTTGAGATTCTTTACAAATGTATATTTAGTTTTGTATCATCAAATTTATAAATTTTATTCCATAGTTTTCAAAATTAAATGTAAATGACCATAAAAACATTAATAAAGTAAATCATTGATGTAAGGTCAGGGAACGTAATACATATATACATCTGACCATGTAGAAGCTAAGTCTTGTTGACTGCTGAAGTCTGTAAAGTTTTGTTGTCTGCTGAAGTCTGTACGCAATGAAAATGTCTGCCGTTTCGAAAATAAGTTTTTAAGACCCTAATAAATAAAATATATGAATGGCAGATCTGGTCAAATACTTTCAAAATTGTATTTTTTTCAGCACTTTCATAAGTGTCTGCCAGAATGTTATCCGCGTGATAATGGTCTGCCATTGTTATTTTCCGATAGTAATAATAATCTATTTTCAAATATCAAAATGGCAGACGTGGTCAAATGGTTTCAAAGTTCGCCAAAAATTTCCACCTGTCTTACCTAAGCGCGCGCCCCGTCCACCACTCTGGGCTTAGTGACTCCTCATCTCATGTATAGTAGGTATAGGGGAATCAACACACAAAAATCCAGATCTGGTCAAATACATACAGGTAGCTTTGCGCTAGCTCTCTAGCTATTACTTCTTATGGAGAGAAAACGTAAACATGTACCACGGGCGAAGCCGGGGCGGACCGCTAGTAAATAATAAAATAATAAATAGTGTATTAGATTTGTTATTGTATCTTGTATACCTACGAATAATTATTCTTACGTCTTGTTGGGAAATGTTCAAATACCTACCTATTGAAATAATTTACTGTTACAAATCATTAGTGTTATTAGTTTTGAGTGAATAGGCATGGATCAGAAATTCAGAATATAATATGCTACTAACTACTCAAATACATACATGTTTACACAACAAACACCACTGACCTCTATAACTATAAGTTATAGAGGTCAGTGACCGTCAGTGACAAACACTATGGATACCTACGCTCGCGAATGCAAATTCGGTGATTTACTAATTATTGATACCTAGTCATTGAATTCGTTTTGAAATAGCCTGTACTTTGTAATTTTTAGTGTTATAGACATTTATAAAATGTGGTGCTCATTTTTTTGTAATAAATCATCCCGAACGCTATTGTATTTTCGTTGTTTTATTTCAAGTGAACACCTATACAATTTTGACACGAGCCGCCTCTGGCCTCTGGGTGAAATAAACAAGTCAAATGATTTTTGTTCTAATTGTATTTTGGTAGTAGTTTGTTTAGAATTTACATTACCATTGTTTAATTTTTATTTTGTACTAGCGGTCCGCCCCGGCTTCGCCCGTGGTACATATTTACGTTTTCTCTACATAAAAACCATCCTCGTACTTCAAGGAATATAATAAAAAAAGAATTATCGAAATCGGTTCAGCCGTTCTCGAGTTATGCGCTTACCAACACATTTTGCGATTCATTTTTATATATAAGATTTGCAGTAAAATAAAAAGATGAAAAACTTCATTAGGTATATTGTACGACACCTCACTCTGAATCGCGCTAGCGAAATTTTTTCGTTACAGAGCACATATACAACTTTCGGACAATCTTCATTGAGGCCGGCCGGCAAATCGAGTATGTCGAGAAACTTCACTTATTCGATGGAGGTATTCTACTTTCCTTCCTCCACAGTTGTGGGACCCCGACGTGCATTGAACACGCAGCTTTCTGATACTAGTAGCTAAAATCAAAACCACAGATATGTCTGTGATCAAAACCATAATAATATTTTTACCTATTATTTTACTAAAAGTCGAGTGCATCGAAATCGTAAATATGTTTTTCACCTTCCTGGTTTTTTTTCCATAGTAAATAGTGTTTTTGATTTGTTGTTGTATGAATAATTATTCTTACTTGTTATGAAATGTATTTTGAAATAATTTACTTTTACAAATCATTAGTGATATTAGTTTTGAGTGAAAATGCTTGGATCAGCATAATATCATATTTGCTACTTCAAATACATGTTTTGATAAAAAAAAAACAATAGTGTAATGTAGCCAATGTAGGTAATAAAATAAAACTGCGTTTTATTGTAGGTAATCAATTTTGACATTATTTATTTCCCAAAATTACAATAAAATAGTTTACGCCAACAAATATAACTTTTATTTTTATAACAATCCTACTTCCTACTAATGCGAAAGTTTGTGAGGATGTGTATGTGTGTGTTTCACGCAAATACTACTGAACCGATTACAATGAAATTTAGCACACATATAGAACGTAACTTGGACACATTGAATAGGTTTTATCCCGGAAACCCCACGGGAACGGGAACTATACGGGTTTTTTTTTGAAAATGCGGGCGGAAAGCTAATCGTTCATAATAATATAAACCGTAGCAGGTGGCGTTTTGAAGTTTTGTCTACCCATACAGAAAAATGAAAACCACAGGAGATTGCCCAAGTGACTATGGCACTTGGTATCGCAATCAAACTTATTGTGTCAAGATGAAATATAGCTCAATTTAAAGCTTGATGTTAGTACTTTTAGATATGATTAAAGTTTTTATGTAAATAAGCCGCAGTTCGCGACAATAAAAATAAAACAATAGTTTTATTCAACACTTCAAAAAACTACTTAATCGAGTTTAAACTAACGATGAACGTTAAGTTTTACATTTATTACATAGGTAATATTTTAATTTACAAGACAAATGTGAAAAGTAAATCGTAATTTAAACATTATTTCAAAATAACATCGAACAATGCGTCGAACACATTCATTTGACATTTCAAATAGAAACTATGACATATGACGTTTGCAAGAGAGATAGATATAGGTATGTGTCAAAACAAAACTTTTACTTTTATTTCTATTTATTCGGTATAATTACAACTTAATAGTGATAAATATGATCATTATAAATACAAATAGGAATTAACAATATCACGAACACGTGACACAACTAGTATTTTACCGATTCCATACGTAGTCATACATGTTTCAAAAGAAAAACTTTTACTTTTACTATTATTTCAATTTATCCGGTTTAATTAAGACTTAATATTGATACATATGATCATTATAAATACAAATAGGAATTAACAATATAACGAATACGTGGCACAACTAAAATTTTACCGATACCACCCGTGGTCATTCTCCTTTGTGGGTCATTTGTAACAGGATGGCGGTTCTACAGCGAAAAAAGAAAAATGATGGTCAGAACGCTGATACCGGATACCTTAAGATACTGTAATATAAAATATTACTAGATTAGATAAAATATTATAGGTAGTATCTTCACCGTGTGTGACGCGCTTTACATTCACGCCATCTAGAGTTAAATCTTTATCATTTTTGTATACGTCTGTGTGTGTAAACGACCCTGTATGCAATGACAGATGTTAAAACGCATAATTTTACCGAATTGGGTGGATTTTAAGGCAATGATATAACATATTTCAATAAAATATAATATTCAGTAACCGCCATGACTATTCCTAGGTTTGATGACTATTCCAATTACGCAAAAACTCAAATAAACTAGAAATGTAGAATTCAGCGCCATCTAGCGGGATATTGGCTGGGAACAGATCGTTGCAATCACCTTAACGTATTTAGAAACTAACTAACTTATATAGAATAAGTTTTAGTTTATTATAAGAATAAGTCAAAAGGGGTGTAGATAAAAGTTTACGTGGCTATATATTACCACGGTAAAACCGCGGAGCACAGCTAGTTAAAATAACCATGAAATGTTTTTATTTTTTATTAAATACCTTAAAATAAGCAATAACTCTTCCATTTACAATATCACAAAATTCTCCATAGATTTTGAGATATTTGTTGCAATACGAAATATCCCTAGACTTTGTTGATGTGTGTATATTTACCACACGTTTCTTAACTCAATTCAAATATGTATTATCTATACTAATATTATAAAGCTGAAGAGTTTGTTTGTTTGTTTGTTTGTTTGTTTGTTTGAACGCGCTAATCTCGAGAACTACTGGTCAGATTTGAAAAATTCTTTCGGTGTTAGATAGCACCTTTATCGAGGAAGGCTATAGGCTATATATCATCACGCTACGACCAACAGGAGAGGAGCCACGGGGGTGAAACCGCGTGGAGCGGCTAGTATTTAATAAGAAATCTTCCCTTCTAGTGCCTTAGACGCGACAAGCGAGAAAGTGGTGCAAACAGCGTTAGAGACAGCGTCCAAAGGTCGCACAGTGCTTGTGATCGCACATCGACTGTCTACTGTAATGAATGCTGATTTAATTGTGGTTTTGAGTAAGGGGAAGATTGTTGAGGTGAGTTAATAAAAAGCAGAGCACACGTGTCAGAAGTGAAACTGCTTTGGCAAAATTCAAAGATACCAAAATCGTCGCTGTACTACAGGACGTGATGGTATTGCCATGGCGCGATCTTGAAATTTTACTCTCAACGCGGCTAAAATAGTTTCACTTCAAAAATATTATAAATTTTGAAAGAATAGAAAAAATTTGATGCGGGATACGACCCCCCGTCTATCGCCATTGCGGCTTATAAGTGCACAGACAGTTCTTTTACTTTTTGGCCAATTTAATCAAAGTAATAGTCTCTTATTATATTAATTATTAATATGTAAGGAGGCTCCCATACGACATTTTTGATAATAACTACATAGTATAAAACAAAGTCGCTTTCTCTGTCCCTATGTTCATATGTATGCTTAGATCTTTAAAACTACGCAACGATTTTGATGCGGTTTTTTTAATAGATAGAGTGATTCAAGAGGAAGGTTTTAGTGTATAATTTATTATGTTTTAGACAAAGTGGGCGAAGCCGCGGGTGGAAAGCTAGTTGATAATAATATGAAACCCATAGTGCAATAATTTATCGAGTGACAGTTTTCCTGGTGTACTTGTATTTTTTATTTACTTTTAATTCCTCTCTAAGACTATAACTTCATATTTAAGGTTTTTTTCTCATAATAAATAATTATATTTTAGATGGGTACTCACGATCAACTGAAGAAGCAAAAGGGACATTATTGGAACCTCATCAAGCAACAAGACCAAGAAGAAGATAATAGATCCTTATAATAATAGTCGTAGATCATAAGTAGAACAATTTTGACATTTTTTTCTCTTTTATTTAATTTTTGTTCTTAAGGATAGTGGAAATTTTATAATGTATTAAATGTAAAATGTTGATATGGAATTACCTTTTGACTCGTGTGTATTTTTTGTAAAGTTGTAAAATTTCTTCTTTATTTATATAAAAAAGTAAATCCGTTGCTTATCGAAAGCAACGTTGATATTATTTCCTCAGTAAAAATTTATATACAATAATTTGATTGTTTTGTTACCATTTACTTTTAATAATTATTTATTTTCTTAAGGAAACCAGATTTCCGTCGTATCTATAGCAATAAATAGCGTGTTAAAAATATCAAATGGGGTATGGGATCTTAGACATGGATCGGATAATGAGAGACAGGTTTGATTTTGGGGTATCCGGTTTTTATTGTACTTTTCATCATTTTATTATTTAAAGAAGAATAAGTATTATTATTTTCTTTCCGAGTTCTATACAATATTTTCATAGAAATAACATAATACACTTATACAACAAGCCAGATAATAATAATTAGTGCTATAAAGATCGGTCCATTACAGTAAGAAATCTTGGGTTACATTCTATAAATCAATTTCTTAGATGATTATAGATTTATCGTCTGCTTACCAGAAACAACTTTTATAAGAGTCAAGATTCACGGGACATAGCTTATTGCTCAATTACTAAAATATGAGTAAGTATATCTGTTATTAATATTAATTATGAGGATTTTTTAGGGCAAAAGGATGATATGCACTAAAATAATTGAATATCGTAGCCTATGCTAAATGTTATGTTTTGTGGTTTTTAAGCTATTGCATAGCTTATATCGCGGGCCTTGAGCGCGGAGACCGAATCCAGAAATTCCGTAACGAAAAAAACCTCACGCTCCCCACTCCGACGGGCACGGAGGTGTGGCTTGAAGGCATAGCATGCAATAGCTTTACCGCGGCAGTCCCCGAGTGTCACACGTCGTTTTTTATTATTTGTCGCATTGTCAAGCAATCCTTTTGTATGTTCGGCTCATATAATATATTATGATCTAAAGTATCAAATACCAAATGAATAGAAATTGCCCTGTTTGAAATTACTATTTTCCATGTGCATTATTATTTAAAACGTCACTAGCATTAATTTATTACTGCGTTATTTATTCACTTGTTTTTCTTGTATTATATAATGTTCTTATAATATTCTTATCAAATCACTGCCGTAGCTATTTCAACAAGACAATAGCAAAATGCATTTAGGCAATCATTCATTATTATGAATGTACATTGTACAAGGTAAATAGTATTGTAAAAATACAAAATATAAATGTTGATTTATTGTTGAAATATACTTGGGCTTTTATTTTTAATCTCGTATCACAGCGCCATCTAGTTATTAACTGAACAAAATTTAATGATAAATTTTCACACAGAAATAACTTCTAGTCTGTAACAAAGATATTTTTTTTTTGAGAATAATAGGGAGAATTTTTTTTGAGAATTATAGTGAAAATAAAAGTCGGTAACCCACCATTAGAAATTAAATTTGAAAATTCCAAAAATTCGTTCATAATTAATATCAGAGGTTCTTACTATAAGTATGGTATGTATAGGTATAGTCCATTTCAAGAAAGAAGTCCCGCGGACAATTATGGAACTAATTTAACAGATGGGGAGATCGGCCAATACATAACATATATCAATTTTTTTATCTAAATATTCGAGTCGCAGTAGTTTATAAAATGAAATTAAATGAACGATACATAATTTCCCTCACAGATTTCCCCACATTTAACCCTGCCAACATTATTACGACCGCATACAGCGCTGCGTCTGCGGGACTTCTTTCTTGAAATGGACTTTACTTACAGATTTTACCTACATATTCTTATCAAGAGTCGATATATTAACCACAGATAAGGATAAAACTCACATATAACTACAGGTTTCGTATAAAAATAAAACACAACTATCCGAAGAAGTATTTATTGCATACAGGATCACCAAAATTATTTGTACAATTAATATTTTGAAATAACACTGACCAAATTATTTACATTTATACCTAATGAACTATTTCCTACGCTTTTCTTTTATATTTACAAACAATGTTACTTTTAGAATAAGATTTCACATTAAATTCAAAGGTATCACGAAATACAGCAAATTTTAAAAGTTTCAAAATTGAACAAAACAATTTTTTAATTATTCGTAATTTGCTTAAATAATTACAATGATGTTAATGTTCTAGATACTCATACCTTCAGGCATATACACACAATAATCAAATAATACATAAAATTATGCCTAGATACATGTTTTTAAATGATCAAAATTAGCAATATTATTTTTCGAGACCATGCCTCGTTGTCAAGTTAATAATATTGCAAAGGGTAATGTAAATTTATAATAAAAAAAAGCTAATTTATAAATTTTTGTTGTTCTAATAATTATTAAGCTATTGCATAGCTTCTATCGCGGGCCTTGAGCGCGGGGCCGAATCGAGAAATTCCATAACGAAAAAACCTCACGCTCCCCACTCCGACGGGCTCGGAGGTGTGGCTTGAAGGCATGCTATGCAATAGCTTTACCGCGGCAGTCCCCGAGTGCCACACGTCTTTTTTATATTTTTCTGTATCATTATGAATGCACACCATGGACTAATAGACTTGAGTAATTAGTCTATGATGCACACACAATAATTATGAGATAAGTGTTGTCAGGACTAAAAATAATATTTTTTGGATAAAAAAGGCAAACATATTGATCTAATAAAATTTTACCAATTATGTATTACTTACATTTAAATTTATAAACTAAGTTTTAATTCCAAAGAATTTACATTACCATCAATTTAACATTTTCTATATCTATTAATATTATATTTGTAGAGATTTTTTTTTACAAATAAACAATTTTGAACTAGGTACTTAATTTAGGGAATTTTCCTTTAAAATTACATCGAAAAAAATAAGAGGGGAATTTAATGAATTTTGTACATACATATTTTAATAAATAATAATTAAATATTATGCTATGTTTTATTTTGAAAATCTTGAATCTCAACTATTGAAGAAATTCGGATATCCTATACTTTTATATTTATAGATTTTCTATTATCCAAGTTTGTTCGTAGGCGTAGCGAGAGATCAATTAAAAGTTTTGAAGTTTGACGTTATCAGTTTTGACAGTCCTTTTAGGATTGCAAAGTTCTCAACTCCGAAATTTATGTACTTAAGCTGTTGTTACTACTGATTAAAATTGTTTTTTGATTTATATTTATTAATTACAAAAAAGTGAAAGAACGCAATAAAGTAAAAAATAAAATCGAATATTTTGTAAAATATTATACTTTAACTTGTATTTTTTGAGAGGTTTTTTTTAAATAACGTTTACCTGATCGCTACACCTAGAAAACATAAACTTAATATTGATCAATAAAATTTTCTCCCTTGCCTATAAAATCAGAACTCATTCCATTGCTTATTGCTGGAAGTTCCTACTTTTTCAGATGGCCATTCACGGTCAATTCATTTGATACGACGTCAAAATATGATTTAAATGGAATGTAATTTTTTTGCGACTGTGTTATTTTCTATTCACGATCATATTTGTTGCGATAGATTGACCGTGAATGCCCAGCTTTAGGGTTTCGTATGGTAAAAGTAAGGGTAAAAGAGAAAATTTTAATGAAAATCATTTGTTATGACCAAGAGTTATAACAATATCATAGCGTACACAATTAATTGACGGATGACAGTAAAACACACCAGTGAACTTTGGACAGTGATCCAAATGGAAAATATTAAATATATTTTTACATTTCTGTAACTACGCTATATCTGAATAGGGTCAATGGTATATCTATGATTATATTTGATAGAATTAATTAGCATTGCCAATTCATTTTCAATGACAGTAAAAATACTTAAAGTATTTTTCTTACAGTGTAACTAATTAATGTACCTATGACTAAGAAACAGAAGTTTTTGAAATATGTAGGTATTTGTATTTCTATTTAGACAATTATTTATAGTAAACTAAAACACATTTATTCAAATATGACTTGCAATAGTATCTATGTAGTACTTCAATGTACTGCGAATACAACATGTAACTAGTTACATACGTATGAACAGCCGGAAAAACTAAACAACTTATTTTTAAAACCAAGAGTTTCAGTCAGATAGAATTTTATAATGCATTAATTTTAATCTGCATTTCAAGATACTTGATACAATTTTAATTATTTAAACACCACACTTAACTTCCATGCACAAGTAAAACAAAAATAAACTTTTGTGCCGAGCAGACGTGTCAGAAGTGAAACTTCTTTGGCAAGATTCAAAGATGCCACCTCACTCCATGACGTGACGGTATTGCCATGATGCGATCTTGAAATTTTACTCTTAACAAGCCTAAAGAAGTTTTAAACTTAAACTTTAATTGAGGTTACATTAGTCTTTTACGAAACAAAAACCTATTTAACACAACTTTCAACACTTTATTCAACACAACTATCAAAAATTACTACAAAAACAGTGGTGTTTAAAATTTAAATTCCCATACAAGTTGATAACCAACTTATTACCCAGAAATGCAGCTATATCTAACGCGCTACAGCCTCTACCGTCATCGCAGGACGAAGTGTATCAGTACAGACGCGAGCAAGAGGATGCAAGTCACACTCGACGTGATGCCGTGAATGGCGCTCGTGTTGCGGCGCAAGATGGCGGCCATCTTGTTACCTGGAAAATGGTGGCGAAATGTCAAGTTTGGGCGGGAAAATAAATTATTCATAGATTACAGATACTTAGATGGACAATTATTTGTTGATCAGCTTACAAAGCAGCAGAAAGAACTCTATTATAAATTTTGAAGTTGCATTTTCTTGGTAGGTATTAAAATTTATTCAGCATTTACGCGCGCTTTGTAAGTGCTTTCGATTCTAGACTATATTTCAAAACCCGTTTATTCAAGTATTGTTTTCCTTTTACCTGTTGTTTTTCTTTTACCTCCTTCTACGGGCACCCAAGTCTTTGGGATGGAACTGCGTGCGAGCGCCCGGCTCGGTTGCCATGGAGACGGGTATCTATATAGCGTTGTTTATACCAAGATACTCACTCCCTTCGGACACGAAGACATGTATAGACGCGGGTTCGGTATTACTCGCACTGCATGTATAATTCCCCGAATCCCGTAGCGTCGCTCCGCGTACGGTGAGGCGGGATTGCGTGCGAGCGCCTGGTTCTGTTTCTACGGTGATACCGCCGCGGGTAGCGTCGTAGTTGATCATGCGGTCGTTGTGGTACCAGAACACGTATTGTGGTGGGGTCGGGCTCTGGAATAGGTGATGAAGACTTCAGTAATTGTGCATTGAAATACATTGGGTTACATGATAATATATCTACGATTTTTGGTTTGCAGGATTTGATTTGTTTAACAAAAGCGGAGCGTAACGTAACTCGATATGTATGTACCTGTGTACATACATAAGTATATATGTATAGGAGAGTTATACTTATTATACTAGCCTTAAACTCTCCTACTTACTGATGGATGAAGTATTGAATATTGATAAAATTTTTATAATGGAATTTATATGTAATAGACTATTATATTATATTCTGTTCCAATAGTATGAAATTTTACCAAAATATGGATTTTACAAGTACGTATGAGAAATGATCGCTTCCAGTCCAATGACCGGGATAAAATATGAGAACTAAAATGTTATTATGATACGATTACCTACGTAATAAAAATTTATAGATGGTAAATAAAATGTTTATCAAATAAGTAAGAACATAAAATTACATTAAAATTTACTAAGTAGGTACTTAGCTTGAATAAATACAAATATACCTATATTATATTATACAGTTTATACCACAGTACCTATTACCTGTAATTAACATCACATAGAACCTAAATTCCCGAATAAACACATAACATTGCACTTAATTATTGAGTTGGACCCATCCAAGCGGATGATTGCCCGCATCCACGGATGTATCGATTCAAAGAGCCCTATATAAGTTAACCGTGTTAATGTTTAACTGAAGGGTTGTTCCTTGGGGATGTGAGCAATAGAGAATTTCAATTTGCCCTTTGTAACTTATTTTTTCATGATGATAGTTTATTTCATGTGTTGTAGGCGGATTTAGATACATTATTTGTAAGGATTATCCTCTTTTGATAATTTTAAGTTTCAAAAGTTCGCTAAATATTCTCTTTTTTTAATAATAATCGGGTGAAGCCGAAGAAGATACCCGCATGCTGTGTGTCTAATCACAATTTACTCGGTGGATAGGTACTGAATTTTTATTTTTTTTTCTTCTTAATTCTTTTTAATTTTAAATGTTGGTACGTATGATTATAATAGATAATATATTCTGACTACTAGCATGCGCACTTACAGCGCAGAATAAAATGAATAATAATTAATGTTTAAGTTCCGTTATAAAACTTTATAGAAAAGTAGAATATATTATGAGAACAAGCTTTCAACTTCTTAGATTGTTCAGTAGTAAAACTAATGAATATAAAAACTATGTTTAATCATCTACCAAGACATTATAAAATTGAATACATTAGTACCTATTGAAACTGAAAGTGTCACTCACCTAATACTATAACGTAATAATAACGGTATAGGCTATTCTTCATTTTACGTCATCAATTCATCATTGTAATTAATTTAACAATTAATACAATTAAATACAAAAACAACAAACCTTTTCCACAATGCATATAAGATGTATGACGCTGCCCAGATCTACATGGTGTTCCCCAGACCCCAGGATGAATGCTTCTGGAACTACTATTTGCAGCCGCACATAGTGAGACACTATGCCTGTACGAGTTGACACCTGGAATGGGAAATATAAAATATTAATATCTTGTTAAAATAATATTGCAATTTGCAATGTTTATAACATCACCACTGCTCGAACGATGAATGAAAACATCGTGAGGAAACCGACATGTCGAAGAATCAAAGTTCGACGACATGTGACATCCGCCCGTACCCTCATTGATAGGAGGCCCACACCCCAGCTACAGCAGTGGGAACGTATATGGGCTGATGATGATGATGAATATAATATTATCTTGAGGTAGGTATAAAATCAGCTTCACTGCGTCAGTATTGATCTGTTATGACAATTTTTTATTTCTGGTTGTCATGATATTATAATATCTGTGTATTATGTGTAGTAGATCCCAATACTGTAGGAATTCCAGGGTTAAAAGCCCAAATGTATGTAATACCCTCCTAACCGTCACCATCAAAATTGCATAAGTTCGTTTCATTTATTCCGGAAAGCTCGGAGAAATAGAAAGAGCAAAAAGGAATAAGTCCCTTGTATAAGCTAGTGTTTTTTGATGTAAAATATATATGTAACTATTAATTAAAATCACAAACAGACGCATATTTAGACATTTATTAAGCCTTTAAAATGTGAACAGTTTAAGCTTTATGGTAGAGTTATGCAAAATATTTAAAATATAATAGGTATAAAGCGTAGGTACCAAAAATAGATCAATTTTTAATACAGGAACCATTAGTTACATATTGTACATTTTTGCATTTTAATACATTTCAACAATTCGGATTCGAATGGAGAACTTTTCAAATAGAAATAAAAGTGTATGTGTTTTTTGTTAGAAGTATTAGTTTAAATTCCAGTTTGGGAACGCTGTATTAATTCGTATATATTGGAATGATTTACCACCGTTTCGTTCTACGGAGAAGAACCGGCAACAAGGGAGTAACAAATCAATCTTTAACAAACATTTTATTTAAGTACACACAGGAAACTTAACCCTTCGAAACGACTTCTTAATTTCTACACAATCGCTTACCAAATGCCGCAGAGTAGTGTAATACGCAAACAATAACTTGCCTACGTGACTGGAATATATGTAACTTCATACATACTGTGGCATTGTAAATGGCCATAGCAGGGGCAGTTACGTTTTGTAAAAATCCTTGCGAATTGTGTACATAGGAACGTTACAGACGAATACAAATTCGAAACATTATTTTATTACGTTGTTTGTAATTTTTATGAAGTGAACACTGAACATCTTATGTTTGTGATATTTTTATATTATCGTTTGGATAGTATGCTTTTTGGTTAAGTTATTTTAAATATTTAGTAATTTTGATATTATTCAATAATTTTGATATTTGAATTAAATATCGTTGTTAAAACGAGATAAAGTGGCTTCTAATTATTTTTAATATTTTATAAAAAATTGTTATTTAAAAGCTGCTGACTCTACATTTACGTAGAATAAAAATAATAACTTTTATAACTGTCTTATAATTGTATGATTAATAAAAAAAAATGTGTATCTCTTTTATAATTAGCCCCAAATTGCCGAAATCTCCATAACAAACACAATAATTACGACAATTCCCGGTTTCTTTAATGATAAAGCGTATAATAAGGTCTATTCCATAAAACAGGTCTTGCGAATTCAGTCTCCTTTGCAAAATACGATATAAAACGAGAAAAAGTCGCTCGAAGGCGCTCTCTTGAATATTTTAGTGCTCCGAGATGGCACAGGGCTATTTGCATAAAGAAAATTATACGTATCGGCTTGAAATAAAGGAATCTTTTTGGTCAGCCTCGGGTAAAAGGGCAGGCCCTTCAGCAAATAAGGTGTCATGAATCATCGCGAAGGGTCAGGACAAAGGGACCCTTGGCTGGGCTCTTGCAAAACATTGTAATGGAGATATGTTAGTGAAAGTTAGAAATAAGTGAACGTAAATCATTAAATCATGAGTATGTTGAGATGTTACGCGTTTTGGATTTGTTATATCGCAGTTAGAATTTGTTTTGTTTTTGTTTACATACAGGGTGTATCTTTGTGTGCACAGGCGATTATTCCGTTGCTATTTGTGATATCAAAAAACTTAAAATTACTGATATTTATAGTACTATAACTGATAAGTAAAATAACAATTATAATTGTTTTTAAATAAAACAAAAAATTTACATCAAACACTCGACAACACAACAACGATTACGACCGGTATGTACAAATCTGTAAAGGGAAACTAAACTGGAACTTTTTCATCATGCTTTCTTATAAATTGTAGTTAGATGAGCAAAGATGGACGCACGGATGAGCTATAGGAAAGAGAGTAACTATATTTAAAGTAAATAACAATAACGTAAAATATATAAAAAAACTAGCGGTCCGCCCCGGCTTCGCCCGTGGTACATATGAAAAATAGATGTTGGCCGATTCTCAGACTTACCCGATATGCACAGAAAATTTCATGAGAATCGGTCCACCCGTTTCGGAGGAGTATGCAGACTAACATTGTGACACGAGAATTTTATATATAAGAAGAAGATATATCAATTTCATCTTCATATTTTAACCCATTGACCACCGAGCGGCCCGATCGGGCCGAGACACAATAGATTTTCTATTGTGTCTGTGATCCGAGGACTGACGGATCTTTCGTATTAAAATATGAATTGGTAAGTTAATTCGATCTACATTATGAGTTTTTAAAAATTATTATAACTTTTATGTATCCATTTAAAAGTTATTATGTCGATATATTGCCTCATAAAATGTGGCAATATATCACAGGTAATAAATTGGATGGTTTAAATGTGTTTAAAATTGTATTCGTTCGTTTGTATTAACAATAATCACTTTATATAATTTATTATGGTTGTATTAAACCTAAATATAAATGAACTTTCACCCACGATCGTGTTATAATTAAAATAATGGCATGTGTTGAGCAAATACCTACAAATTTCTTGGTAGCTATATATTCGGTCAGTTATTTATATATTTTAATCATATTTATTAATGTCATAGCACATGATCACATCAATACACAATGTTCTCTAACGATAAAGTACAATATGTAGCTTATTTATATAAAAACATTATGTACACAAAAAAGGAAAACGAATTATAATAGATGTATGTTACGTATGTTTTTATATTTAAATTAGTAAGTTTAGCTTCCCCTTTCGATTTAAAAGTCAATGTGTTAATGTTTGTTAATCTATTTCTGTTCAAAATTTTATCCAAATCTGATCAGCTCTCTTAGCGTGATAGGGTAAGAAACGTCCGTACGAACTTTCAGGTCAATATAATATGAATATTATGAATAATTAGGAACCTACGTCAAAAGTTTATTTTAATAATTTCTTTCTCAAACACATTTCGTATTTCCAGAAATGATCAAATACCTAACCAATAACGTAGAAACCGCCACACCGACCAAAAGAAAAAGGACAGAATTTTGTTGGTAGTTGCATTAAATGTAGCGCAATTCACTTTAGCAGAGTAAACAAGTAAAGTGAACTTGAAGTGTTATTTGGATCACACTAATGGAAGCGCTGAAATAAACTAGCCGTGGACTGTGGCTTCGTTTAAATTATTTTTCTTATAAGAAATTAGTTAAGAGCAAAAATATGGTATTTTTTGTTACGATTAAACTTGCAACTATTGATCATTTTAAAAATGTTTTTGAGCTATTGCATAGCTTCTATCGCGGGTCTTGAGCGCGGCGACCGAATGTTAAAATTCCGTAACGAAATAACCTAACACCTCCGTCCGGCAAAGCGGTGATACTTTTTAATTTTTGCTATGCATTAATATTAAATGCAATTGCTATTAGCTTTACCGCGGCAGTCTCCGAGTGCCACACGTCTTTTTTTAAATAATGTAGGCTATATTTTTTTAAGTTAAACCAGGAACTAGGAACTAAATAAAACAAAAAATAATGCACAATTGGTTTTATTCTTTCAATGCAGGATGTGTATAAATTAAATTAAATCTCTTTTGCGATTACGAACAAAAATGTAAAACAGATTTTTTTTTGTATTAAAGTTATAATGATGTCTATAATTGACCTGGTTGGCGCAGTGGTTTGTGACCTTGACTGTGTTCTAAAGAGAGTAGATTTGATTACGACGACTGGAAAATACTGTGTGAAAAAAATTGTTTTTGTAGCGTAAATCTTAATAAATCTAAATTTTTAATAAGTATATTCACAAAGATAAAACATTCACAGTTACTCTTCAAAACCTCGACCTTCATAATCAACTGCGAAAAGGCCCTTTAATAAATTTTAATACCACTTCTGATATAATAATAATTTCTCTTTGTCCTAAGCAAGGTAATAAAGAAAATATTTCTACAAATACCTTTGAATCTAACTTCGAGAAGTTGATCATAATTAGTTTATGTTGACGGTAACATTTTAGTTAAATCATAATTAATTTCTCTACAAATATTTTATAATAAACTTTGACATCGAATACTTGGCCATTTTGCGAGCGAGTTTTAATAGAATTAAGATTTAGAACATAAATAATTGTTATAGGTCAAAGATAAATTGTGAACATTAATTTTTTTTATATTTTTATACATAACACATGCATAATATGTATAAAACTATAATAATATGTAGATACAAAATGCATTCATTACGAAGTACCTATCTGTACCTACTTTGCGTTTATAAAAATACAGATAACTCAAAATATTTTTATTTTTGTTCTCTGTGCTCTACTCATATTTCGTATTATAATAAAAGCTGTTTTTCCTATTAAGTTATTTTTATGTTTAGTCTTTTTCACTTCACCTACTTTTTAATTCTACTATCATCCTATTCCCAACCTATATCTTAATCTTAATACTATTATAAAGGCGAAAGTTTGTAAGTATGGATGTATGGATGTATGGATGTTTGTTACTCTTTCACGCAAATACTACTGAACCGATTACAATGAAATTTAGCACACATATAGAAGGTAACTTGGATTAACACATAGGATAGGTTTTATCCCGGAAATCCCACGGGAACGGGAACTATGCGGGTTTTCCTTTGAAAACGCGGGCGAAGCCGCGGGCGGAAACCTTATAAATTAAAAAACGACATTGTTGAAACAGTATTCTCAGTAAAGCTCTTTATCAAGATGTTATTCCTTGTCAGCATATAACTTAATCGCTGACATGACGTGACACACATCCACTCTAATCTGTTCATCTTGTATAATATTTATATAAGATTTCATGTGAAATCCGTAAGGGTTTTTATCCGTAGATAGAATCTTAACGCTAAATTTCTTAGAATTACGAGGTCAGGGAGAACTTCTTAGAATTAAATAGTGGATGCTAGACACTATGTTTTAACAGAATCTCTCATGCAAGATTAATTCTAGAACTTTGTGTAATCTGTATGTTTATCTTTAGCTTCAACTTGGCAGAGGAAATTGCGATAGTATAACAGTATTATAATAAACGCGAAAGTTTGTGAGGTATTGGTAGATGTTTGTCTTTTCAATATTTTACGAAACAAGAATAAATAAATAATAAAAATTTATTTTTCAAGAAACAGTTACAGCATTATGTTCAGACCCTGACCTTCGAACTAGTGGTAGACTGAGAGAAAATCTAGTTGACAAGGTTTTGTTAACATTTAGATTCTTGTCTGATGGTTAGAAGATAGTCGCTGATAATGTCTCCTCATAATAAGTAAATCTATTACGTAGATATTAAGGTAATATGTTCCAAAATTTTGTATTGTTCTAAATACTATTTATAACTTTAGATAAGACGTATAAAAGACAGTGGAAACAAAAAAGTCTATTAATTCAAACATGCCATGCGATTACCTTAGGGACTGGAAAGTACGTGATAAAATCTTGTAAAAGCACGGGTACAGAGTAAAACTAATCCACAAGAAATGTACCAAAGAATCACACGCTAATCAATTCTTTAAACAAAAAAAAAAAAAAAAAAAAATCAATACGAAATCCGTATAATCCAACATCTATGCGTGCATTGAATAGAGATGGGTGAAACATTAATAGAAGCCGACGCTCAAGTGAATTCAGCCGAAGTGTGCCGACAGCATTAAAATGTATACCCCGAGCTAGGTCATGCATGTTGAATAATTTCGGCCCAGAGGTTATGAATATTTTATTTTCAGTGAGAACAACGTTTTAAACATTGTATCTTGTGTACTTCGCTTTATCCACTTTGCTAAAGTCTATGGTAATTTAAGTTTGACTTTGAAAGCGGTTTACTCGTACCTACGCATGGGTGTTTGTGAATTTTGCTGCGGAATTTAGAGTTGGACGGCCGTGTTTGAATTTAAACTTTCATACTTAGTAATTGCGTAGTTAGAGTTGTGTGTGTGAACGCTTTATATATGAAGCATTAGGACTATATTTTTGTCAGCACAATTGAACGGTTTTTATTAAAGCTTGACTAGCAGTAGATTCATGTGAATTTATATTTTAAAACGTAGCGAGTTGAACGTTTGTGTTTTATAGTTCCAGGTATCGTGATGATAAATAAGTTTTTTTTTGTATTGCAATGCTGTATGTTTTATCGAGGTATGTTTAAAATACAGGTGGGAGACATTAGGATGAGAAGGATAATTATATACTTTGTGACCGTGCAATTATGAGTCTTATAAGTAAAGATGATAAAGTATATAATAAACTGGTAAAATAAACATAAGGAAATATTAAATTCAAGTACTTTGTCCGTAATTGTAAGTTCGTAAAATTGAGGGTTTCATAATGCATTCAGCTATTTGTCCGTATTTATGCAAAATGGAACCACTCGACAAATTTCGTTTTTTGCTTTTATTGAAGAATACTCATTCAAAAGTGGTCTAAATTCTTATACAAACAAGAACCACATGATTTTTACGTTGGAAACAAGGTATACTAAAAGCAGAAAGGAACCACCAGCAACAACGAATAATACCATATTAAGCAAAACCGAACCACAGCACCACGGGACTGCTTTGTTCAAACAAATAAACGATATTACTATCATGTCATTTTATACAAAACAGATCCACACCTACTTGGTACCATTATACATTACACATATTTCTATTAATAACAATTATTTTTAATACACAAAATGGAACCAGGTTTCTGTGGTATGGTTATGCGTAAAATAAATACATAATTTAAGTGTAATTTTTTATTGCAAAATAAAACCACAAGCATTCGGTTCTATTATGCATAAAAAAATATTGTAAAACATTCCGAAACCCATCATCGCTATATGGAACCAAATGCCTTGACTTGTTACAATGCTTCTCATCTTTAAACAACGTTACCTTTAAAATTAAATGTGAAAATGTTTAGTAATAAATAAATAAGCAAGCAATTGGTAAGAAAAGCATTGGAGACGAACACCGAAGATAATAATGAAGATACAACGGGTAAGTAGTTTTATTTAATGCATTTAAGTACTTATTGAATCTGAGATGCAGGTACGCTTTATCCACTTTTGATTCATTCCCGATTGTGGTGTGATTTTAAGAAGATAGTTCATTAAGTAAGTACAAGAGGAATCCTCTGTGGATTTACGTATTTTAACGACAATGTCGTTGTTCACGAAGGCGCGGCGAGTCGAATTAAGAGATCATTTTGTTACGATTCATCTGTCATTGTGAGATGAAACTACTAAAGTCTAAACCCTGTTTTAAAAATAACTGTCGATGATCTAGGTACCTATCTACTATTTTGGTAAAATACGTTTAGATTCAGATTCAGTACAGTACATTCAGCCACATCATTCAGCGCATATAATTATTTGTTTGATTTTAAAACTCGCGCAGCTACTGTTTTGACCGGAACAAGGCCCTAGCCTGCGAAATTCAAAATTTTTGCAAGTTTATTTAATTTTTTGCTAGGGTTGCCACTGTTGCGTATGATTTTTAGGGTTCCGTACCCAAAGGGTAAAACGAGACCCTATTACTAAGACTCCGCTGTCCGTCTGTCTATCCCTCTGTCTCATGAACCGTGACAGTTAGATAGTCGAAATTTCATATGATGTATTTCTGATGCCGCTGTAACAACAAATACTAAAAAACAGAATAAAAAAAGACGTGTGGCACTCGGGGACTGCCACGGTAAAGCTATTGCATAGCATGCCTTCAAGCCACACCTCCGAGCCCGTCGGAGTGGAGAGCGTGAGGTTTTTTCGTAACGGAATTTCTCGATTCGGTCCCCGCGCTCAAAGCCCGCGATAGAAGCTATGCAATAGCTTAATAAATATTTAAGAAGCTCCCATACAATAAGCCGTGATTTTTTTGGCGTTTTTATAGATAATGGTACGGAACTCTTCGTTACGCGAGTCCGACTCGCACTTAGCCAGTTTTTTGTACATGGCGCATATACATACAACATACTTAGTCGTCTAGTAGGGACACGGCTTTATAAGAACTAATAATATTTTGCTGTCGCCATATACCTACCTACGTATAAAAGCCACGCGGCTTTATTATTTTGATTTAAAGCTTTTTTCTTTTTATTACAGAAGATAACGAAGAACCTTATACGTCGCTGCCTCTGGAGAAGCTTTCTTCACCTTCTAGCGATATTCAGTCCATAATTCATCTCATTCCACAAGATGCACAGTTTTTATAACGGTCTCATTAGTGATGATGCAATAGAAGACCACATAGATGGACTAGACACGGTGGATTTCGAAATCCAATTTGATGATAACGTCGAATAAACGTCCTATATAAGTATTATTTTATATATTTTATTAATTAAAGCTTTAATTACGATATTATAAATACATAGTTTCATTTATATCATTAAATCCCTGGGATGTGGTTCCTTTTTGTATAAGAGAAAACCTATCAATTGATAAATGTTAAAAGGAACCACATGCACATTTTCTTAATTATCTAGAAAGTTTAAGAATATTCAGAGCAAATTTATATACACATACTTAAATAAGTAATTTATCAATGAATTTTAATAAAATAAATTTTAATTTTACTTCATCTAACAGAGCTGCAAATGTTTTTGTAAATCCTTTGATATCTCAGAAGTGCGTTTTTGCTGGGTGGTTCCTTTTTGCTTAAATACGGACATTTGGGAGATGGTTTTGCATTTGAACCCTTTGGGTTACTTGTTAAAATTAAGTGCTGCTAAATGGATGGTCATAATAGAATTGCTGGAATGGACTACATTTAAAGAAATATTAAGGATGAAATGAAACGAAAGTGTTGGAAAAGGTCTACAAAATTTGTTTTATTTTGTAGATTTTTAGATGGTTTATTTGGTGATGATATTGGAGTAATTGCGATTAATAACGTTAGTACTTACTTGAGAATGACATAGTAATTGGAAGGTGGAAAATTAAATTTAGATTAAGTTAATACACTTGATTATTTTTTCACATATTTGCTAAAAGCTTTTATTTACAAGATCAAATACCTATTCTGTTTAATCTAGCTTTGAAATGTAACTTCTTAGATGTCTATTTGATAAAATAAATGAGAAAATTAAGACCCATTCGCTTCATACTTAGAAAGTGTTCGTATAAGAAAGAGAGGGAAGATATATAATATTCAGAAAAGAAAGAGAGCATTATATTTCAAGAAGTCTCACTTCTATTACCTGTAGATGGAGCACACGCGTCTTTCTCAAGAAATGTTACAACGTGTAATACATACGTAAAATGTTTTGCATAAATTACCATACTGAATTCTAGGCTTTCCTTTTCTCAAATAAAGATTTTTCACACCAGCATTTCTTCGATACAAAAAAGCTACATATTATGTACCTAGTCTCCTTAGTATTTTGATTTACGCGTGAGCCCAGAATCAAGAAGTTTAAGGTTTAATTCCCCATACACACATACTGTAAAAGGACAAAGGTTCAGATAGCAGGATATCGAGACATAATCAATCAAATGTGGCATGAATCTGCAAGGCTTACACACATATTTTAAGGCCCCAAGATCCTGAAGTCACCAATAAAACTGACCAGTGAATCAAACGTGAAATGTATCCATCCCACGCCCCATTAACTAGGCTATAACTCGCATATTAATGCCACATATATGGAGCCAACACGTTGAACAATGTAACAGTGTTATAATGCATCATCTATAATTTGATTTAAGGCATTAGCCGGTAAGCATCGAGTATCAGTGAATTATCTTCAAGTGATTTACGACGCAGCTAGACGTGGCTGTAAGTGATGTTAATGCTTGTCTTATCTATGAGATTACGTTTACTAGGTGAACGTATTTAACTGTAGAAGGAGGTTGAATTAACATGTTTATAACGCTGTGATTGTGACAAGTTTGATTTGATTTAGATGAGAATTCTATGATGAACTTGGTTAAACTTATGACTAAGCTATTCATTTTTTTATACTCATTTTAGACGGTTATATTTGAGATAATTATAACAATAATTGATTGTTCAATAAAAATAAATAATAAACTTAAATAGTCTTTTTCATTTATAGTTAATGATTTTCTATTTTTCGTTTTAAGTGTGATTATATCTATTTGGGTATTAATAAAAAGAGCGTCTTTGCCGAGCACTGAGCACACGTGTCAAAAATGAAACTTCTTTGGCAATATTCGAACCAATTCATCGCCTTACTCCATGACGCGACGGTATTACCATGACGCCACCTTGAAATTTTACTCATAACGCGCCTAAAGAAGTTTCACTTAATAATACAAAATAATGTTTTTAATATTCAATATTGTTCCAAACAACGAGTTGAAAATGTAATATTATGTTTCACGAAGAGTTATCCAAAGATGCAATAAGCGTATAGATATCTGTCTGGTACAATCAAATTGTATTTTATCGAGAAATATGTTACGATATGAAAGCACAAAGTGCGCATAAAATAAATATTTCTAAATCTTATGAATCTCACCTGACACTCGTAGGTGCCGTTATCCCGTTTCTGCACAAACTTAATTTGAAGGGTCCAATCTTCTGAGCCTTCCCCGTGTAGTACCTGAAATATTTAATAATTGTATGAATTGTATGAAAATATAAGGTTGATAGTTGTGGGATAGAAAAATATTGAAATGTGTCTTGTAAGACATGTACAGTGGAATCCGTTTATAATGACATCGAAGGGAATCAACAAACACGTCATAATAAGCGGACGTCATACAAAGCGTTATGAGAAATTAAAAATCTTTTTTATGTAAAAATGTATATGTATTTAAGTATTTTAATACAGAAACATAGTATACTGGCATATGTATACGTACATATAAAATCAAAATCGAAATTGCACGTAATCAGCAGATATAGATAATAACACATACAAGTGTATTTTTCTTACTGTAAGTACACTGTAATTTTTGTCTGCTTTTGTTTATTCATTTTATTGTAAAAACAGTCTCTAATACTATTGTGTATAGAAGGCATAGCTTTGGTCAAATTATCATTTTCAATATTGCTGTGAACAAATCGTGATAATAATTCTGCAGCTTTTAATGCCTCTTCTGCGGTAGGTAATGGTGATTCCTCGACTTCCTCTTCCCCATCACTTTCCAGTTGTTCCTTAGCACTACGTGTTCTGTACGATATTTTCATCGGTGGGTTCTTCGGATGTGAGGAGATCGCTATCAATGACAACACAATCTTCCCACATTTCCGTGTAAAGAATCATGCCGGTCATTATAACCAGACATAATTTATTAAAAATGGGTCATAATAAGCAGCATGTCACTGTAAGGGAAGTCAATATATCCGACTTTTTTATAAATAAATTTATATGAAAACCAAACTTCGTAGTGCAATTACGTCATAATAACCGGTTGGTCAATATAGGCGGAGTCATAATAAACGGATTCTACTGTATTTAAATTTTCGTGAAAGAACTATTATTTGTTATTATTCTACATTTTTAATGTAATATAATTCTAATAATCGTGTGAATGATGGCTGCTAAAAATCAGTACCTATCTTTTGATAGGATACAATGATCATAGAAATCTAAATAACAAGACACTAGAAGTCGTAAGCGCGCGTGACCTTGTCGCCACTCAGGTGACTTTCACATCACCAGTGTGTTCGTCACAGTTCAGTTGCTATGGAGACGTATGTGTGTAAACATGGTGTGTTTCAGCATTTCCCATTGCGGAAATTCTTCCACAAGTTGTAATTATACTAATAAAGGAATAATATTTCATCGGTAAATATTTTTTTTTTTTAATAATGCCGTTTTTCCTTAAAATTATAGAATATTTACAAGTATTACGAGTATCACCATAGTAATCGAAATAACAATGAATGACACAGTTTCAACCTTATTGGAGCAAAAAGAAACAAAACGTCTCATATACTTAGGGATGTTATTCTAAAATAAACCGTAAATTCGTGCGTTAGGATACATATTAAAAAGCTTAATTTAATATTTAAGTTAGTTTTCACTAAAATCAAGTTGTCCAATAAAAGGCATAGTTTACTTGTGTGTATTGTTTAGCTATCGGTTTAAATGTGTTGATTTTGGCGACAGCGGTTTTCATACGAATTATGACATTATAGCACTTCTATGTGTCTTGTTATTTAGATTTCTATGACAATGATATAATGATTTAGAATTTTATCTGTTTATTAATTATGTTGGTTATATTAGATTTTGCGTTATAATATAGAGCACTTAGGTATATAATATTCGCCTGATATTATTGCTAAATATTTTTATGTAATAACTTCAAAACTGTTTTTTTGTGGAAATAAAATTTTAGTATGTTTATGGAATAATACTTATTAATTAAACTGTTTGAGATGACTTCGTTAATATTTATCCATTTTTTGCACAAATATCTCGGGAAAAACACAAATATTTTCATAGAAATAAACGAGCTTTCGAAACAGAATCAACAAGTTGATTGCAGTCGCTAGTGTTTAATTAATATTGTCCTAAAATGCCTGGTAAATGTTCAAAATATTTAAGTACGATATAAGCCTATTAAAACTTCAAAACATCGTTATTATACCTTACTAGCTTTCCGCCCGCGGCTTTTCCCGCGTTTTCAAAGAAAAACCCGCATAGTTCCCGTACCCGTGGGATCATGTGGGATTTTTGGGATAAAATCTATCCTATGTGTTAATACAAGTTACCCTCTATATTTGTGCTAAATTTCATTGTAATCGGTTCAGTAGTATTTGCGTGAAAGAGTAATAAACACACACATACACATCCATCCTCACATACTTTCGCATTTATAATATTATATAGTAGGAAATAGGAAATATGATAGGATAACATTTATATTTAAGTTCAATAATTTAAGTTATATGTCAAATAAGTTAAAGTTTTCCCATAACAGAGGTTGCACTCAAGATATCGATTTTACCAGCAGCTTAGCATAGTTGTCATTAACAATTTTCAAGTTACCTGAGTTAAGTTTAAGTTTGATCCTTCCCAACTTAAGTTTGCGGTATCTAACAATTATGGAGGCTTTATTCACAAGAGCTCTGTTTAATTTGTATCTAATTTAATTTTGTAATTGTTTTGTATCTAAACTATTCAATATAATTATTATTATAATAATTTTTAATTTATATTGAAAAATCAGCAGTTATCTTATCTTTAAAATGAATGAATGAATAAAAAATACTTTATTGCATTGAAAATATATAAATACATATAACAAAGACAAGATACAGAAACAACAAAGGGCGGCCTTATCGCTAGGTAGCGATCTCTACCAGGCAAATATTAGGAATATTTTTCTATTTTTAATAGAAATAGATATATAACAATCTTAATAATTAACAACTTAAAATCTAAAAGTTATTGTGATGAAAAAAAAATAATAAAGTTATTAAAAACAAGAACTTATCGATACGTCCAAATACGTCTTATTGTAGTGACAATTAGAAGGATGAGAAAATTTAAACTTGAACGTAGAGATAGAGCCATATAATTTTGATAAGTTCCACTTTTATCGCGTACAAGAAAGTGCATTTTTATGTGTTTGTTCGTGTATCACACAAAAACTAATATAAACAGAGTGCGATGTCATGAGATTTATCTTTATTACGAGCCGACCCTTTCCGTTCGTCCCACCCTAATCACCTGGTATGAAATATAGTTTACGACCTTTTCTCATATATTTTATACTGAATATACGAAAAATTTCATAAAAATCGGTTAAACCGTTTTGAAGGAGTGATGAAGACAAGAGATTTTTGTGAGATTTACCTTTTACGAGAATGTGTAATGATGGATGAATAGATCTTTAAAAAAAGAGCGTGTGTGCCGAGCACACGTGTCAGAAGTGAAACTTGTTTTGTAAGATTCAAAATGCCCATTTTGAATCCTGCCTTTCCTTACTCCATAACGCTACCATGAAATTTTACTCTCAACACGCCTAAAAAAGTTTCACTTCAAAAACAGGCAAGTACCTACATACTTTTTTGTGTAAGTAGTCCCATATACTCTTTGGTACAATACTAGATTAAATAATATTAATAATATTATACTTAGTAGGTATACCAATAAGGCTAAAAAGTCTTTAAAACTAGAGTTTATAAAGATGTAAAACAAAATATAATGCCCGATCTGATGCTGATCAGATATAAAATAACCATTTATAAAAATACTGCTAATATACCTGAAAGGAAATTGTAAATTACAAAAATTTACTTGCATTCACTAATAAAATATCCTTCTAGCATTTAACAATATTAAATTTTCTGTGCCAGCTGCATTTGAAGTTAGTTTTTATTACGGCTCCGTACAGCTAGTAAACCTTATATTATTTGGAATTGCATTTCGCTACATTTTCTATACACGTACGCAATATTGTTTGTATTATAAATTGGGTCTCAGGGGAAAAAGTTTCTCATACAAGTTGTAAACAAATGTCGTTTATTTGTTTTGTTCACAGCGCAATAATGTGCTGGCCAAATTTCCGACACGGTGACTTGTTTTAATCGAGACTTGCCAACTATTTATGAGATAATGTAATGTTCTACATGTGTTTTGCTTTAGCTTTGATATTAAGCATTTCCTCAATGATATTTGTAAAAAGTTCGACGCTTAAGGGCGTATTTAAATCACTAGCTTTTTTGTAAATAAATTCTATCTGTAACCTTTCCAATAGTTCGAGATACACAATGAATACCCGTATTAAATGTATATGTGTTAATTCTTTAATGCATGTTTAAAATATGAATGTACATATTATGACTATAAAACAAAACTAATACGTTACCTAACACAAACCTGTTATATACTAATCCTTTAAACTCCTCATGTTAGTACACATTTCATTTAACTATCCGCATTGGATCTAAATATAGTTCACATCTATGACCTATATTCGAATGGAACAGGATTAATGCGTGAAGGCTGCAAGTGAACCAAACACACAACACAATAGAAAACAGAACTATGGTAAAATCGCCTAAGCCCCTAATAGGGGAGATGGGCCCAAAGGGGGCACCTTACGGGAAAATTAAAAAAAATGAAGTTTGAAAAGAAGTTAATCCATTTATTTTTTTGCCAAAAGTTCCATTAATAAATACTTTTGAATGCTAAGTGGTTAAATTTGTCAAAAGTTAAAGTATATAATAATTATTAACAGATTACTAAAAGCCTACGATTGCCCGCTTTGCCCGAAGGGGAGGCCTAAAGCGGGCTTTCGTTTAGGGCAAAACGGGCAGTAGTTGGGTAAAGCGGGCAGGCCTGGATTTAAACAGTAGATTTCAAAATATACAGCCACAAATAATATATACAATAATAAATAGAGTAAAAGACACAAAAATATTTTATAAGTTATGTATTTCAAACAGTCATACAATTATTTTTAAATGAATATATGAAACAAAGGAACTTCTTAGGAGCTTTAAACTTTTAGGTACAATATTTCCAGATATATCTGAAATAATATTTAAAAAAATAACGCCCTGTTTACAGTCTATCATTATTAATTAGTCTCTAATAAGCGATACAATTATTTCATATATATTTTTTTTATAAATCCTAAAATAATGTAATAGGCCTGTATACAAGTTCCAAAAATTCTTGTTTAGACAGCCCGTAAAATAAAGAGTCCATGTGGAATACGTATTCCAAAAGCTCCATTTCTTGTTCCATAGAAAAGACAGTAAGTAGTAAACCTACCAAGCTTTACATTACACGAACCCAATTTAAGATGTCTGCAATGTCGTTCTTGGAATCCCATATTTAGTTGTTACTTTTTTGACAGGTTTTCATAACTCTTGCACTTCTCGTTTTGCTTGCTGCATAGTTGAGCGTTGCCATGAGGCTTGTGAAGTTTTACGCTTATATTTACGCCGGTTATAAGCGGTCATCTGAAAGGAAAAAGCAAATTAACAAAAGAATGTAACATTTTAGCGGACGGGGCAAAGCGGGCGCGTGCCCGCTTTACCCTGCCCGCTTTGCCTTTTTCGACATTTGAAAGGTTCAGACGAAATTCTACCTCAAAATTTTTAGACATGTGGATTTTTATGGAACCAAAATATGGCTAGATAGCCACTTAATAACTAACAAATTTTGGTTAAAGGATTGTAAACACCAAAATAAAAAAAACACATATTACATACCTTGCAATATTTTTCAAAAATCGTCGAAAAACATTTATTTGTTGCAGCTTGTAAATGCGTGCTCGCAAGCGAATCCAACGACTGCTGCGAGGTGGGAGGGGTGTGGGGATCGTGCTCACGAGTCGCGCGCGCACCATTATTTAAAATTCCGATACTATACTGAGTGCCCTCTTTAGGCTCTGTGCCCACTTTAGGCCCCTTTCCCCTACGAATAAACAGACCTAGATATCAATTTGGTTTGATAAGGTAAAGTCTGACCTGAGTGTTCTACAAATAATCATACTAAGAAAGAACTAACTGAATGGTAAAGAAATAGAAGATCGACCATATAGAGTTAATAAGAAGTATGATCAAATGATTAAATCTCACCATATCGGCGTTATGAAAAATGATTACAGTAAGACAAAACGTTTGCCGGGAGAGCGGGAGAGATAGTTATTCTTTATATTTTGTTCATGGTCTATCCTTTACTATACATAATGTGTATCTATCACATTCTTCCTAAAAGTGTATTACATTATGTTTTACTGAGGTATACACGTTGGATATACATGTAAGCATGTTTTATTTCGTGTACAGTGCTTGCCGTGAATTTGAAACATCGGGATCAATAAAATCTACACCAACACCCACTGGCTATAAAGTGAAAAGACTTTTTTATATTTGTTATATAAAGAGAATTAAAAATTTGATATATTATTCCTGATTCACATAATATGCTGTAGGTATTTTCGTTAGTTTCTATCACGATTCATGAGACAACGAGAGTTAGATCTACTACTTAATAAATGGCGTTTTAAATACGTTAATAGTTTCTCGTATCTAATAAATTATTCGTGTAGAATCAAATACAAGGATAATCTAATACCTACAAGGAAGGACAACGTCGTTAATTGCACGCCTCTTAAGCGAAGCGTTGAGGTGGGTACTACTGTCACTTCGCGCAAAACAT
>CAJQZN010027292.1:0-10438 GCA_907164685.1 Colias eurytheme
TAATACTAGCTGTGCCCCGCGGTTATATCCGCATTGCTCTGTTCTATTGGTCTAAGCGTGATGATATAATATAGCCGTAGTAGTAGTATATGTTGACCCGACCTTTTAGTAATATTCATGCAAAATTTGATGTAAATCCATGCAGTACTTTTTGAGTTTAGCCTGGACATACATACAGATATACTAACAAACAGAAAGAAACTATAAACAAAACTATTTTTTTGCTACTTATAGGTATGGTTATAAATGTCGTTCTCTCGTGTATATCAACCCTAAATCATATTACAGAGTATTTCGGTTATTGAAATCCGTATCAAATTTAACTGACCTCTTTGTTATAATAACTCTGTTTGTTCTAAAATTCATTAATGATCCAATAACCCAAAAATTATGATTGTCTATTTCAAGTATTTGAAGAGGGAAAAGGTATATAACACAAATTAATTATTTTATATAATAAAACTATAGGTTACATAACTATAGGAATTGGGAATTCAATTTGCTTTTGCAACTATTAATTCAATGATTTAATTGGATTGTGTACCCTAATTTATTAATTCGATTGTTTCATGTTATCAATTATTATATTTTATTATTTTTAAGGGGGGAATATTTATGGACCTGCTACGATTTATTATAACACATAATTAACAATGATACAAGTTAAACTAAATACCAACTGAAACTAAGTTCCTCGAATATAAAACTAGAGGTAGATATTTTTTAAATTTGCAAAATAACAAATCAATTAAAACAACATTACTCCGCTACATCAATTTAAACCATTTTAATTTACATTAGCTGTGCCCCGCGGTTTTACCCGAGTTGCTCCGCTCCGGTTGGTCTTAGCGTGATGATATATAGACTATAGCCTTCCTCGTTAAATGGGATATCTAACACCGAAAGAATTTTTCAAATCGGACCAGTAGTTCCTTAGATTAGCGCGTTCAAACAAACAAACTCTTCAGCTTTATAATATTAGTATAGATTTAATTAACCCATTGAGCCCCAAGCGGCCCGATCGGTCCCAGACACAATAGATTTTCTATTGTGTCTGTGGTTCCGGGGCCTGAGTTATCATGCTAAAATTTAGCGTGAACATTTAATGTTCTATCATACTCGCATTACATTACAGTGAATTTACATGGGATTTACTTCTTTGTCGTTTATTTCGTTGGAAATTGCACAATAATTATATGCTAACATTTAAAAACGTGTTACACTCAGACAATACGTGAAACCCTTCTAACTTCGCGAGTTACAAGTGTTCACAATTTTCTACAAAGGCTATTCTGTAAACATTTTTCCCTTTAAAAATTCTTTTGTCCTCGAGGTCGGCATAATTAAAATTTAAATGTCGGAATGGGTTAGAAAAAACACGTGAAACCGGGGATTTCAGTATCAGACGTTATGTGGTGATACCTTAACTGTAAGCCCTAAATTGCAATGTAATTTTAAAGTAATTGCTTTTTTTGTAAAGGTGGTCTTGCGAGTGAGTTTTTAACAAAATAGTATCCGAGTACCACATTATTGTACGATGACATATTATTATAAACTAGCGGTCCGCCCCGGCTTCGCCCGTGGTACATGTTTACGTTTTCTCTACATAAAAACCATCCTCGTACTTCAAGGAATATAATAAAAAAAGAATTATCGAAATCGGTTCAGCCGTTCTCGAGTTATGCGCTTACCAACACATTTTGCGATTCATTTTTATATATAAGACTAGCTGTTGCCCGCGACTTCGTCCGCGATTAGGTCGTTTTTCGTCATTCGTCGTTTAAAAAAATACGTGACACTTCATTTTTGAATGTTCTTAATTATTGTCTCTTATAAAATTTAACTACTTACATTAAAATTGAACACTCTGATAAGAAAATCTTAAAATCTGAAGAAAACATGAATGAATGTGATTTAAATTCTACATTACTTAGTATCAAAATATAATAATCTAAATTAAATGTAGATTAACAGTTTGAGCACACCATTATAGAATATGTACTTAAGTATTAAATTACGTTAGTTAACTTTACTAAAAACACGATGACTTTCTTTCGCGCTCGGTACCACAAACTAAGCATGTTTGTGGTAAGTGGCCCGCGTGACGCGTCACTTGACCCCCCGCGAGTTCCCCTCCGTTGCTATGCGAAAATACATTCGTTGCTCTATTTTAGGAAAAATTTGTAATACTGTGGCCTGGGCGTTATAACACGTCCAGGGAGTTCCTGAGTGCCGATATCACCATCTTGAGGAAAAGCTTCTAATGTCGATTTAAAACTGCATACATACGAATTAACCTGTTCTAAAATTGTGAAATGAGTTCAGTTTTAAATTTGAGAAATATTGATTTCTTGTATTCCACTATTCGTTGTAGTCGAATTCAAAATATAGGTATTTAAACAAACTTAGGTTGGCCTACAGGCAAAAGGGATCCTATCAAATGGTAAACTTGACCTTGTATCTTAAAAGTAAGCATGAACGGACCTTCTGATAATTATTGAGCACCAAAGGATCATTTGAAACGCGCTACTATAAGAGCGAATATTGTCTAATAACAGTTTACATTGCACAGTATGTTCCTCTAAAAGTAGTGATTTCAAAGGTTCCGGTGTATCTTCAAATGAAAGCTGATTCCTTACTACACTTTAAAGCATTACAAAAAGAACATACTACGCCTTTACAGAAGATGATCTGTAATCAATTGTGAGGTTATAAGCAAACCCACTTTTATATTTGTCAGACCACACCACCGAATTCGTAGATTGTTTACCTCAAGTCATTAAGACTATGACGAAATCTGTCTGCAGTAAGACGGCCGGCCTCTCGCTATTCGTCCGTTTCCAGAGACCGAATAGTTTCAATTCTTAATCTTTCATTAAACAAACTTATTAATCGTTCTTGTCTCATATAATTGTAATATTCGCGTCCCTACTCTAGTCATTGCTTATACTCATGTTCATCTTCAAGAGATCGAATAATATTATGATGCACCCTATCATTTGTCAAACGGTCTTCATATTGAGTAAAGTTTCAGATTCTCGAGATAAAATATGACTGTCGTGATCAGTAGTGAGACGTAATTCCCTCTCAGTGAGGGTTTCGGTCTCACGGGATAGTACAATATGCCGTTTGCGATCAGCTGTGAGACGTCATACCCTCTCAGTGAGGGTTTCGGTCTCACGGGATAGTAGGGGAGACCGGATTTGGTTGTCTCACGGGTTGGTTGTCACAGCGGTCTTAACACAAAACTGAACTATCGAATAAGTCTGTTGAACAGCGTGGCAAAAGCGATACAGTGACAACGCTGTCCCCACTTCGCGTCAGACCGCCCCGATCTGCCGTGAGGGCCTCACACGTGTTTATTGTTTTCGCACAGATTTTTTATGATATGAGGACCGAATATGCTCCTCATAACATCACTTTTTGTGAACGAAACGACAGCGCGGTTTAATTTAATGCCAACACCATTAGAAAAAAGGATTATTATTAATTGTGAAAAAATATCATGATTTACACTATTAACACTCTTTTAACATAAAATATAAGTCTGTGAGTGTGTAAAAATAAATCCAACTAATTACACATCAAACTTATGTTTATAATTAGGTTATACGACATGAAAATATATTAATTACCAAGCAATAATAATACAGATAAGCAGTGGTGGCTCAGTGGTGAGAACTCGGACTTCGAATCGATAAGTCCGGGGTTCGAGACCAGGCGAGCGCGCAGGAAATAAATTGATTTTTCAATTTATCTGCGCATGTTGTAACATCACCACTGCTCGAACGGTGAAGGAAAACATCGTGAGGAAACCGACATGTCGAAGAATTAAAAAGTTCGATGACATGTGTCATCCGCCAATACGCACTTGGCCAGCGTGGTGGATTATGGCCTGTACCCTCATAGGAGGCCCGTGTCCCAGCAGTGGGAACGTATATGGGCTGATGATGATGAATAATACAGATAAATACTGAACATAAGTAGGTATAATAGATATTAAGTAGTATTAGTTAAAATATACTTTGACTGTCAGTCAAAGTTTATTTTTACTAACAACATGTAAATGAAGAAGAAATAATAATTACCAACGAACTAACCTTTTCTATAATACTTAACACGGCACATTTTTCAAATTATCTTGCTCAACCCTGCTCAAAAATTTGAGGGTTTTGTTGGAACTTTAATATGTCAAAACTATGATATATCTAAACTACGATACAACTTGCTTGCGGAAATGCTCATTACAATTGTGAATCTAAAGAATAACTAACAACATACTATTCAATTTTATTGAGCTGATGAATATCTTTTGCCTGGAAGAAATCACCGTCGCCTAATAAATATACTGTGTTTTCTTATAAAACCGTTACATAATTTATTTATCTACTTAAATAATGAAAATGATATTATATTTATAAAATATAAAAAATATTATGTAAAATGATAAAAAATAAATAAATGAAGCAACTACGATTCAAAGAAAACATCTTTTTCAGTGTTAAAATGCTCTTAGCAATCCCGGATGATGAACTGTATCATGTACTCTGATCCCAGTACGGTCGGTACCTCGATAGCCATAACGATAAATATATATATAATCAGATAACCGTCAATGATAATGGTGTCTAGTTTTACTTTACTTAAAATAATAAACATCTACCCTCACTTTAAAAAAATGTAGTATATTTATTATTTACACGAAATATACCTTATAGGGAAGGGAAGATATGGGCTAAAGAGTTAAATAAATAACATAATTATATTTAAATTATTAATTTCCAACTGTGTATTCAGTAGTGTTAACATCTAAATTGATTTGATTGTTACGAAATCTCATAGATGGCGCTGTTACAAAATTAACATTATACAACTTACATTCTTTAAACTATGTTTCTCTTCCCAAGTTACTTAAATGGCATAATTTGTATAGTGTCAATCTAGATATTGTCAAACAACATTTATATATGCGTGATTTGATTATTAATTTCCAATAGTTAACGTGTGTTTGATTTTTCTAACACTTCATAGATGGCGCTGTTTCAAATTTGTCTTTATACTGCTAAGATTAATTTAACTGTTTCTCTGCCAAAATTACATAAATGACGTAGTTTTTATAGTGTAAAGCTAGATAATAGCGTGGCTTACTCAAAAACAACATTTAAATATGAGTCTTTAGATTGTACGCTGTCGTAGTACACGGAATACGTAAGAAAAATAAAGGTTCACAGCTCCTCCCCCGGAGGTGATAGCATGATAATATGTTTAAAAAAGCCTCACCCGACCTGTTAGTAATATTCATGCAAAATTTGAAGTCAATCTATGCAGTACTTTTCGAGATTTGCCTGGACAAACATACAGACAAACAGACAAACAGACAAACAGACAAACAGACAAAAATTCTAAAAACTATGTTTTTGGCTTCTATATCGATTATAGATTACGGCCCAAGTATTCTTTTAAAAAAATATTCAATGTACAGTTTTGACTTTCCTACGATTTTATTATATGTATAGATTATTAGAACTGTGAATTACCAAATTAAATCTACATTGTGTTTATATTTTAAAAACTAAAGCCTGTTTTAGTTTAAAACTGTAGCTTGAGGCTTTAGATTCCCTCACACTTGTGATAAATTACAGGTTTTATTAAATACAATTTAGAAGATAAATTAGACTTTTAACATTATATAACAAGTTTTGTATCAATGTGAACGAATCAGTTTGGTTATTATTCTCCGTGGTTATTATTCTCCGTCTAGTACTAATGGTCAATAACATGCAAGGAAGAAATTTATTTTGCACCAAGCTGACTAGCTATCAAGGGCAAAGGACTATGCCCTTGAAAAAGCGTGTTATTTTGACACGGATAAAATTATATAGCTTTGGAGCTCGTTGATTATACGATTAGAAAAACTATAATTCCAACTCTTTTTCATAAAACACTAGCTGTTCAGGCGTGGTAATTTTTAGACGTGGTAATCCTGCGTGTGGTAATTTTCAAACCCGTGAAGTTTACATAGCTGCTATGTTTTCGCATTTTCTTAAATTTCGGCGCAAAATTTCTTGAATTTTTTAAGATCCTTCTCTTGACATAGGGCATATAAAATCATAAAAAGGATAATACTTTTTCATTTGCAGTATAAGTAATTAACAAAATTACAAAGCTAATTAAATTTGCAACAATTTAAGCCAAACCGCAGCTCTCTAAACCTTATAACAACTAAGCTGTGGCCTTTCAAAGATAGTCAGTTTTTCCCGAAAATTTCAAATTTTTAGTTTTGCTCCCGTTTGAACCAAAATATTGGCAAAAACCGCTCGTTCTATGAGAAAGTCGTATAATAAAGTTGTAGTGCATTTAATTTTGTTATGATTTTATATGCCCTCAGTTTCAATTCTTTAAAAATCTATTTCTACCTTCTTTTTGTTTTTCAGATATTGTGAGTGAACTATTTGTCTCACAGACTTTGTTCTATGCTCTTATGAAAGAAAATTAAATGCACTACAACTTTATTATACGAACTTCTCATAGAACTAGCGGTTTTTGCCAATATTTTGCTTCAAACGGGAGCAAAACTAAAAATTTCAATATTTCGGGAAAAATGAACCATCTTCGAATGGCCACAGTTTAGTCGTTATAAGGTTTAGAGAGTTGCGGTTAGGCTTAAATTGTTGCAAATTTAATAACCTTAATTTATGTACTGAATCATACTTGTCGAAAACGCATAGTTTATGACTTTTAGAGCAAAAAGTGAAAAAAGTCCAAAATTTTCGCAGTTTATCACGTGGTGCGCAGCGAGCACAACTTTTTCGAAGTTGCAAATTGGGATTTACATCACCCTAACTGATCCAAACAACATACCAAAAATTCAAATCTATATCGTGCTTTGCGAATTTAGGGTTTTTTAGTGTCGATTTCTACTGGCCTATAGGTAAAGCCTGCTTGAGAGAGAACCATTTGCTCTGGCCCATTTATTGTAGCATTTATTATTTGTGTTCATTGTAACTTATCAAATAGTTTTGCTAATTTACGTATTTAATCTAACATTATTTTATAAAACAGTTCGTTTTTAGAATACAATTTATTATAATATAAAGGTACTTCTACCTTATATCGTCACATTGACGGGTTATGTTCAACATAACAGAGTTCAAACTAAACTATTTCACTAGATTATCGATCACGTCGATTGTGTTATTTTGTATATTTTTTCAAAATTTGAATACCGGTTTTATTAAATCATTCCCCGCGAATTCCACAACAAAAATATGCGTTGGTTTTTAGAAAATGTTTTAAAATGAAATGTAGCAGGCACTTGAATAATAAAAATGAACGTCAAACGAAACAAAAGTATGAAAGAAATGGTTCATAAAGATATTAACAGGCGGTCGGTTCTCATCAGATGAGCGTTAAGAAATGTCTTAAATGTGAATATACTATATTATAACGCCAATAAACTTGAGCAAAGAGCATTTACGAAGACTGATGTAACTGCTGTGGAGGCGGTAAATATTCAATTTGTTTTTTTTTATTATGAAGGATTTTAAAACTTGTAAGATTTCTTAAGGTGCATTTACATCAAACGAGCTAATGCTCATTATAACCCCGATTATGTCAAATTATTTCAGTGAAAACAAGCGTAGACCATTCTTTTGTTGTTTTTAGTGCGTTGAAAAGGATTCTATGCTATGTTCTAATACTGAACAACACTGAATACGAGTTTTCGTTCACACTAAAAGATCACGAAAGAATTCTCTTGTTCTAGCTCTATATTCGTTTGATGTAAATGCACACAGAAAATACGTAGAAACAGTTTGATTTACCTTTTAGAAGATTTCCTGGAGAATTGTTTTAATTAATACGAGGTATTATTATGAATTAACGCTCTCTTGGATATTACTCGAGTGGAAATTTACACGAGTAAAAATCTCTACCTAATTTTAAATCAGATTTTTTTACAATGAAGGTTATTAAAACTATCGGTTAGTTCTATTAAGTCTCCAATATTTATATCCTTGTAGTAGTGAATTATTACTAGTGCATAGCAAAGCCCATCAATAGCCTTAATTTTTCTCTTCTAAAACAATTAATATCTTAATCTTAATACTATTATAAAGGCGAAAGTTTGTATGGATGTATAGATGTATGGATGTTTGTTACTCTTTCACGTAAAAACTACTGAACCGATTACAATCAAATTTAGCACACATATAGAGGGTAACTTGGATTAACACATAGGATAAGTTTTATCCCGGAAATCCCACGGGAACGGGAACTATGCGGGTTTTCCTTTGAAAATGCGGGCGAAGCCGCGGGCGGAAATCTAGTTTTTAATACTTCCAGCTTCATATACATTTTATTTCTACTGGATGTCAAAGATATAAACTCAAGGAGGAAACGTCCAATTTTTATGCCCCGTAAAATAAAACATCTTCAGCACATTGACAGCGTCTGTTTGAAAACAATGTATTACGAAATATGAAATGGGCCATTTTGCTTGCGGGCTCTGACACCATTAAGCAATTTTTGGAACTCAACCATAAATTCCCATCTCATCTCCATTCTATAACCGCTCCAGGAAAAAGATGGCAGTCACTTTATAAAGTTGTTTCTTAGCTGTTTTCTTAGAAATTGAGCACACGTGTAAATAAATGCTTGGAAGTATTTACATCGGTTGAATTAAAAGTTAATCGTACTATAAAAATTAAATACCAACATGAGGAAAATATGTGAGGATCTTTTTCGATTCCTAGAAAATTTCGCAGCTACTAGAATGTTTATGAATCTAAAAGTTTTCTATTGTGAACTGGATATTTTTTAAGAGGAAAAATTGAATACGAACAATTGAAATTATACTAACAATCTAAATTGAAATTATAAAATTACAACTAAATTGAGCTGGCAGTGCTATTTCTTTACATTAAGGTGGAGTTTAGAATTACGTCATTCGCAAAGAAGCTTCTTAAAACAGTGTACAATAAAAATGTATACAATTTAAGTAATTTGTTGGCTTTGAACAAAAATCTAATAACTACTCGAGCAAAGCCCGGGAAAGCAATTAATTTTCAGGTTACTTTCCGAGCGACAAGGAAATATTATTTCCCTTAAAACATACCTCAAAAGAACTGAATTTAAAATACTGTTACATAATTGACCTTAGGAAATGAATTCGTTAATTATTCAGAAGACAATGTTTCCCATTGTCGTTCTAATACACTCGGAATTAGGCTGTGGCCACATTACTGGGTTTCTCGCGAACCGAACGCGAACGGTTATTTAAAGAATATGTACTTTGATGATAGCTGCAATATACTTTTACACTTACTGTTAGATCACTGAACGGTCGTGCAAATCCGATTTTCAGCAGTTCTTACCTTTTATCTTGTCATTAGAATATTTTCCCGACTGCATATTATCAGTAAGTACAATATTAAGCACACGTAATGTGTTGAATCAACCATGAACTAAAATTTTAAGTAAATAAAATATATAATTGGCTTCACCTTGCATTCTTTCATAAATGTTATGTCTAGTTTAATAACGAATCTCGTTAAAGCATAGATTTTTCTTTTATTGGATTTTATTGTTCGTTAGGTATATTATATAAACGCACTCTTATGTGGCCATAGCTTAGCAGGAAACAAGAAAAAAATTAAAAACGTAGGTAATTATAGCTTGAGGGGATTCCGGGAGACAAAAGATGCCCATTTGTATTTATAAGGAGCCAATGTAACTTTATTATTTACGAATTTTCATTTAATTATGACATTAATTAATTCTACGAAAATGATTAAATGTAAAAAGATTAACAGGTTTTTCTAATTGAATGAGTATTTTCACTTAAATTATACATAAATATTACTCTACATAAAAATTATCTTAAGATTTCAGTAATTTTATATAAGCAGTAATAAATTCACGAGTTTCTTAAAATGAAACTAATATTTATTTAATAAAACTAAGATATATTACCGACTTGAAAAAATATAATATAAAATAGCGACTATTGCTATTACTTTTAATAATTATACAATTTATATTATTATACTAGCGGTCCGCCCCGGCTTCGCCCGTGGTACATGTTTACGTTTTCTCTACATAAGAACCATCCTCGTACTTCAAGGAATATAATAAAAAAAGAATTATCGAAATCGGTTCAGCCGTTCTCGAGTTATGCGCTTACCAACACATTTTGCGATTCATTTTTATATATAAGAAGATAAGGATCTATTTAGATCCTTTATCATTATTACCTCGAAAATAAGGCGTAAAAGAAAATAATACTCTATAACGCTATAACGCATGGTCTGTAAAACGTAATCAAGGGATTTTAACGTAGGTAGGTAATATAACTTGAAATGTATCACGCGTAAAACAATAGTTTTACAGTGCATTTAAAATAAACTGGCTAGACATAATTCCAGACATCGCCCACGTT
>CAJQZN010027293.1:0-15348 GCA_907164685.1 Colias eurytheme
GTCGCCCCGTTTTGGCTTGACGTTGAGTTTTGGGACACCCTGTATACCTAATAGCAAAGTAATAGATAATAATACGTTTTATATACTGATCGTAGTCAATTTATTTCTAAACAGATCTATCTAATAAAAATGTAATAGAAAGCATTTTTGTCTTATTACCTACCTACTTTGTATGGATAAAATAATATTTATAAGAACTTAAGCCTAAAAAATGAGATTATGTACGAGTTTAGCCCAGTTTTTGTACCAAAATATTTACAAGCTGTTTACAATATTTCTAGACCATTACCCTTCAATTAGGCCCAAAATTGTCTGTTAAAGACCTTGGGATTACGCCGCTTTTGAAAGTTTAAGCAATACTGGTTTTATAACTATATTATGCTAAAATGTACTTTGTATTTGAATGAGGAATAAAATTAAAAGCATTACAAGAAGTGTTCAAAGTCCAATTGAATCTAGTCAATTTTGTAAGAGAAAGAATCTAGAACTTTTTATAGGCTAAAGTTTTTATGTGTCAATCTATTTCTTTTTGAATACGTGTAATGTCTTGTGCGCAGTGTTCTTTATTATCATTGGGAAATAGGCGGACCAAACAGAGCGAGCAGCCTATTTATATAAAAAAATGAAAAATTGTTAATAAATGTCAGTGTTTTAAAAGATTCATTTCCTTAGAAATGTGCATGAACAATTAATGATGGTCAGAACGCTGATACCGGATACCTTAAGATACTGTAATATTTTATATTAGAGAATCTTAACATAAAATATTATAGTATCTTCACCGTGTGTACCGCTTAAGGGCTTGGTCTAGTAGTGCAAATAAATGCATCCTGTCATCCTATATGTAAATAATACAAATGTACTAAGGGAAAGTTGCTCCACTTAATTTTTAAAAATTAAATCATTCGTATGCATAATTTAATATTCGTAATAAGTACCAAAAATGACAATTTGAAACAATTTTCGTGAAAATTACACCGGGTGATTTTTTTTTATCAGTACAAAATATTTGCGAATACTTTCTATTAATATCTTCAACTTCATGTTTATATAACTGATCAACTTTTACAAAGAAATTTGGACGAAATATAAAAAAATAAGCTTTCCATACAAAATGCAGAACTCTATAGTGATCTATACATTTTTTTCGACCTAAGTTTCTTAGTGAAAGTTGTTCAGTTTAACTAATAAAACGGATAAACAAATTTTGTATATAATAAAAAAAATGTAATGTTTGTGTTAAATGAAAACAAAAGATATTTATTTCTGACTAGCTTCCGCCCGCGACTCCGTCCGCGCGGATGTCAGTCTTCGCGTCTTCTACAGATTTATTATATTACTAGCTTTCCGCCTGCGGCTTCGCCCGCGTTTTCAAAAAAAAACCCGCATAGTTCCCGTTCCCGTGGGATTTCCGGGATAAAACCTAGCCTATGTCACTCAGAAATGATGTAGCTTTCCAACAGTGAAAGAATTTTTCAAATCTGCCAAGTAGTTTCGGAGCCTATTCAATTCATACAAACAAACAAACAAACAAAAAATCAAACCTTTCCTCTTTATAATATTTGTATAGATGTGTAATATACAGGGTGTAATCGTTAAGTGTGCACAGGCGATTTTTCCGTAAGTATTACAGATAACATAAAAACTTTAAACTGATATCGAAAGTACTTAACCTAATGAGTAAAATGGCCGTAATAAATTTTTAAAAATAAATCGAGAAATATCAAAAAAATTATCTTTAAACCTTCCTTCCTTCATTTCATACATTAAGTATGAAATATGAATATCCCATATACATTTAATATGAAGGTTTTTAGCTTTCTTTTTCTTTTTTTGGTTTTCTGCTTTAATTACTTCGCAAATTTGAAGTGACAATTTCCACGTTTTTCCGGACATTTTCACGCATTTTCCGGATATTTTCCGGGAATTTTCCGGACATTTTCCGGACATATCCCAGGCATTTTCCAGGGATTTGCAGGGAATGCCTGGAGCATTTCCACGCATTTTCCGGACATTTTCACGCATTTTCCGAGTATTTTCCAGATATTTTCCAGGCATTTTCCGGATATTTCCCTGACATAGCCTGTAAATGTCTGGAAAATGTCCGGAAAATCCCTGGGAAATGCTAGGAAAATCCCCGGAAAATGCCTGGGAAGTTCCCGGAAAATAACCGGAAAATGCCTGGGAAATATCTGGAAAATATCCGGAAAATGCGTGGAAATTTCCGGAAAATCCCTGGAAAATGCCTGGAAAATATCCGGAAAATGCGTGAAAATGTCCAAAAAATATCCGGAAAATGCGTGAAAATGTCCGGAAAATATCCGGAAAATTCGTGAAAATGTCCGGCAAATAACCGGAAAATGCGTGAAAATGTCCGGGAGGAGCGTGGAAAATGCCTGGAAAATCCCCTAAAAATGCCAGGGAAATGTCTTGAAAACATCCGGAAAATCCCCGGGAAATGCTCGGAAAATCCCCGGACAATGCCTGGGAAATTCCCGGAAAATAACCGGAAAATGCCTGGGAAATGCTCGGAAAATGTCTGGAAAATATCCGGAAAATGCGTGGAAAGTTCCGGAAAAACCGTGGAAAATGCCTGGAAAATATCCGGAAAATGTCCAAATATCCGGAAAATGTGAAAATGTCCGGAAAATATCCGGAAAATGCCTAGAAGAACCCCGGAAAATGCCTGGAAGATCCCCGGAAAATGCCTGAGAAATGTCCGGAAAATGTCTGGGAAATGCGTGTAAAATGCCTGGAAAATCTCCGGAAAATGCCAGGGAAATGTCTGGAAACATCCGGAAAATCCCAGGGAAATGCTCGGAAAATCCCCGGAAAATGCCTGGGAAATTCCCGGAAAATGTCTGGGAAAGTCCCGGAAAATAACCGGAAAATGCCAGGGAAATGTCTGGAAAATATCCGGAAAATGCGTGGAAACGTCCGGAAAAGGCGGGAAAATGCCTGGAAAATCCCTGGAATATGCCTGGGTAATGCCTGGAGAATATCTGGAAAATATCCGGAAAATGCGTGAAAATGTCCGAAAAAATGCGTGGGAAAATGCCCGGAAAATGCTCGGAATATCCCCGGAAAATATCCGGAAAATGCGTGAAAATGTCCGGAAAGAGCGTGGAAAATGCCACTTCAAATTTGCGAAGTAATTAAAGCAGAAAACCAAAAAAGAAAAAGAAAGCTAAAATCTTTCATATTAAATGTATATGGGAATGGGATATTCATATTTCATACTTAATGTATGGGAGGGTTTAAAGATAATTTTTTTGATATTTCTTGATTTATTTTTAAAAATTTATTACGGTCATTTTACTCATTAGGTTAAGTACTTTCGATATCAGTTTAAAGTTTTTTGTTATCTGTAATACTTACGGAAAAATCGCCTGTGCACACTTAACGATTACACCCTGTATAGATTTATATTGATAAACCTAATAAATCTTTTGCTAGCATTCTGATGCTTTATCGGTTGCACTGGATTTATCTCTTTCTTTTTCAATCGCTTGAATGATATAGGATGGGTCCTTGATGGGCATCGAATGCTGAAGTCTCGAATCAATCAATTCTGACAGTAGGCAATTTATGTAAAATCTTGATAATGGTCCATCATTTTATTTTGCCTAAACGTTACATACTTTTTTATATATTCTATTTTTAACGAATTATTCACTCCAGTCCAAACAGCAAATAAGCAGACTTCTGCTTCGTTTAGTTAAGACAAACGTTTAGTTGTCCATGAATTTAGAACTTATCTATGACAAAAGTGTTATTTTTTGCATTGTATTTCAAATATTAAATTTTTTTTTAACCGCATCTTCCGCATTCATGTCTTTTGCCGGAATTAGACATTTAACTTCTACTAGTCCCATTTTCCCTTTTTTATATGGGAGTGTATAAAGTAAATTTTTTAGATATTTCTCGTTATACTTTTAAAAAGTTATTATTGTCATTTTGCTCATTAGGTAAAGTAATTTCGATATCAGTTTTAAGTTTTTTGATACCTGCAATAATAACGTCATAATCGCCTGCACATACTTATTGATTACACCCTGTATACAATCCACCATCCACATTCATAATGTTTTCCTGTCCTCCTCTCCTTTACGCTGTTCACCGATACATTTGAAATGAGTAAATCTGCTACCTCTGAAGGATGTTTCATTGTGATCAGCAAATTTTCACCACTGTTGTCGATTATTTGTTTTTCATTTTTAATCAGCAATTGGGAATCATCAGTTTTGTTTTTTGCAGATTGGTGATGTACCCTAACAATACGTCGAAAAGGGAAAGCATCAACGAATTATCGTTTTCGTCCTCTTTTTTTATTCTTCGCGTCTCTGTTACTTCTGTTTGTTTAGTTCTCAACACCCACTGAATTTTCTATGTTATTGTGATCTTCCATTACATCTGAGTTTTGATGATGTGATGATAATCCATTCGTTTTAATATTGGTACTTAGAGTTGGTAGACTAAACTAGAAATGGCGGACTAAATTTGTCAGCGCGTCTGTAAGATCAGAATATAAAACCAACATCCTGTATTTAAGTTACAAAATTAATAATCAAACAAAATGCCGCTACGTTGAAAATGACTAGAAGAAAAAATTAAAACACCTCGGATCAATTTTGGAGTAAACAAATCATTTTCCCCGTATGGGGATTTCCCCGGATGAACTTGGGAAGTTCAAGTTCTCAATACAAGTTTATATTATATTTCGTATTTCTCAAACGAAAAATAAACATTTTTGGTACTTCAAAAAAATTATATTATAAGAAAATTTATGAGCTTACTTTAGTTTTAAAGAAATATACATCCCTTTACTGACACCCCGTAAAATAAAGAAATTGTTGCCAATCACCTTTGCAATCTATTTGGTTTCATTAACTTTATGTTCGAAGATAATTTTTTTTCTAGTAGTTACACGCGTATTTTTTTCGTTTATTTTCCATATCGAAATCAAATGTTTAAAAATACGAATATTTGCACAAAACTAAGATAAAAATAATCAATTAACAAAAATATTAAATATAATGAAGTAGAGCAACTTTCACTTCGGTATGAAGGAAAATCGAGCGTAGAGCACACGTCAGAACGCTCCGGCCCAAGGAGCGCGACTAAAGAAATTCGCTAGGATTTTTCCTAATTATTTTAAATATTTTTTTAATATTTAAAGAATTATCAAAATTCAAAAAAAAATTTTTTAAAGGATTAATACTCATTGGTCTTCAACCAACTCGAATAAAATAATGGAAAAAATAACTTTTAGCAGTATTTATCAATAGATTTTGTAAGGCAAAAAATGGGAAATTTAATGAATTTATAACGTTCTAATTAAGAAAATCATAAGTTTTTCGGCAATTGTATTCAGCAGTTTTTAATAACGACTATATAAGGATAATAATGCGCTGATCAGATTGTGTAAATTGTAATCGGTTGCAAGGTAGTGAGTGCACAAACTTAGCTCGAAATGTCTTTGGGGGAAAGAGACTTATCTTGAAGGCCTGATTAAGGTAACATAAAGTAACTTTATAAATGTGAAAAAATTCACACGCATTGCGTATATAACACTAATTGATAAACAAGAAAAAAAAATTCAGTTTATCATTTCATTAGCCGGGAAAAAATTGTCAAATAACTTGTTGAAAACGCAATTTTGCTATACTGCAGCCTTAATAGTTACACAACACGTACTAAACACAACACGTAGTTAAACTACACGTCCAAACTAGCCGTACTTTATCTCCTACCCTTTCTATCAAGCAGGTAACAGAGAGCCCTTTCGAAGTAATTTTTACGTAACCATAACTTACATGTAACGGCCCATGAATAAATTATAATAAGCTATACGTTACGATCAATATATGATCAGCAAACAGAAATCAGAGACTAGCTTGCAAAATAAACAGAAGTAATGGATTCGTTTGCTTTTGGACCCGTGTAAATAATATTAGCTTTATTAATGTATTGGGGATTGTTTTTGTCTAGTTTCTGCCTCCGGCTTTGCTTTGTTACAATTATGTATCTGGATAAATGCTACCCAGGACAACTTTGTATGCTGCTTATTGTACCTACTTAAATACACCAAATCAAAAATGAAAGTAGAGTAATTGTTACCTATTAATAAAATTATACCTGATATGAAGTGCTTATATTATATTAAAAAAATAATATAGAGCTAAATATTTTGTTTGTTTGTTTGAACTTGCTTATCTCAGGAATTACTGTTTCAAATTAAAACAAAATTATTGTGTTGAATAAGCCATTTATTGGCGAGGGCTATTATATTTCAGCTACTTTTCAATATACAAAAATAAATTCATTCGCTCTCTATTCTTATTTTTTTATATATTTTATTACACAATAACGGTAAGCCGAGTTTGTGATCGATGATCGACGCCCATAAGCATCTACTGAATTTGGAAAGGTGTGGGAGTGTTGCTAAGCTATAAGGAAAGACGCTTTTTCTTGAAGCTCTATGAATACGCAATATTATCATATCAACCGAGAAACACCAAAAAATTGCTGATTTATTATTTATTGTAAATGTGCTTTTATGAAATACGAAAGAATAAAAGTAGCATAAAATAATTTGTAAAAATGTCAGTATATTATGGCAAGTCATCTCTGCCAGGAAAACCTCAGGCAAAAACAAATCATATTATACTAATATTATGTTGGTATAATATCTGCTTATTACCAACAATATATAAACAAAAAAAGCAATATTATAACAGTTAGGAATCAGTTCCTATCACATAAAGGGTATTTTAACAATGTAGAATTCGCCTCACAATAGAAAAGATACCTTCCTACGAAAAATAGAAAACGTTGTTATCTTCAAAATTGTATAACAGTATCTGAAATCAATAAGAATCATAGCCCGTAGCTATAAAGAGTTGTACAAACGAAGCCTTTATTAAGACTAACAATCTAATTTGTTATAGAAACAGTCATAACAAATTCTCATTATAGACCCCAGTTCTCTCATGGGAAATTCGACGTTATCGAAACATAAATAAGGATGTGTATTGCTTTAACGTAGGTGTATTATTGAGAAATGTGTAATTAACTACGAATTCAATTAGCTCATTGCGGGAAATTATTTCTATTTAATGTATCCACAACATGAATAAATAAACTTTCCCTTTCGAGATATCGCTCGTTAAGAAATCATACAACCTTTATTATTGGGAAATATTAACTCCAATTGCTTATTATAATGTTAATGGAATTTTACCTTGCCTTAAAGGGAGGTTATTTTTGAATTGTATTATATTAATTTTAATTTATGGATTCAACTAGAAGCAGGGTGACAGGTAAAATTAAAATTAAATGCAGAATAGATTTAGAAGTTATTACCAATGGATCATATTATAGAATCATTGATTATTGTTAAAATAGCGGCAAACGAGCTTTCTTCTGCCGAGCCACATCCACACTGACCGAGCTGCTTCACGAGGCTGCTCGCTCTGTGTGGAACTGCCTTTTTGATATCCTCAATATGCACAATTTTTTACTTAATATTATACAGACATTTTTTTTATTTATATTATTTTTAGACATTTAAAAATAATGTTGTATTGCAGTTTGTATAACACTATTGACTCATTGGTTAGTTTTCTGAGTTTAATTAAAAGGTCGCGAGTATAAATATTTATTTATTTATGCTTTATTGCTCTAGATAAATTATAAATTGAGACTTAACCAAGGATACATTGTAAAAAAGGCGGCCTTAACTGGATAAGCGAGAAATTAATTGTCATTTTTATTTTATTTGATCACGCTTCCATCAGGAAGGAAAATATCTCGATGACATCAGCATGTGCTAGAACTAAAGAAGTTCAAACACACAAACTACAAACTTTTACCCTGACAGAGTTATTTTCTTCCTTTAGCTCATAAGCGGTCGTTACCAAAATAAATATACACAGTGATGATAATTTTTTTATTTCATCGCAACCATTCATTACTTTTCTGCCTTACAAATACATAATATATAATTGCTAGTTTCTTTACCAATTTGATGCAAATTTAATTGTCCATTTTCTCGATTTTATTTCAAAATACACCTGAGTTTATAGTAAAATCAACACCCGTATGCTCTTTTGCTTGCATTATCGTCAAAGTTATGGGACATGGTAATTAAATGACAAATTTCAATTAATTTTCCATTCCGAGTTTTAATTAAAATAATATTATAAATAATGACTTCTGGAAAATCAGATTGTGATCTTTATAATTCTGTGAAATATTTATTTATTAAAATGTTATATTATAATCAAACTATCGATAGTAATAATTGGTCTTTTCATTTCAAATAAATTTACTACAGAGTAAGGCTAATTGAATCTAATTATTTTTCAGTATTGACAACCAATTAACTATAGGTAATAAGTAAAATTATCTGTAATTTCCTATACTAAAAACGTAATTAAACTACGTCCTCCCACTCCCTTATAATTAACTAGCTGTGCTTCGCGGTTTTACCCGCAGTGATCCGCTCTTGTTGGTCTTAGCGAGATGATAATATATCGCCTCATATATGGCCTTATATATATATTCCTCGATATATGGGCTATCTAACACCGAAATAATTTTTCAAATCAGACCAGTAGTTCCCGAGATTAGCGCGTTCAAACAAACTAACAAACTCTTCAGCTTTATAATATTATAGTATAGATTATCAAACTGCTCATTTCAAACTAATCGATAGAACTGAACCCAGGAATTATGAACGTAATCCTCACAATCCGGAAGAATTTAAGCCAACGTTTATCCTCTTTAATCAAACTACCGCTTAAAAAAAAACAACCTTCGCAATCGGGATTCCCAGTCGAACGTCCTCTCATTACGAATCCTCGTCTCTCAAAGTAAACTTCATTAGTCGTGTGTTGAAAAAATAGGTCAATTGTTGGAGCTACTTACAGTTCTAACGATGCTGTTGAATAGATGCGCGGGGATTTGAATTTGTTACTGTATGTTATTTGATTTTAAATCAGTAAAGAATATAATCTAGTTTTAACTGGACAGGACAGCTGATTTATTAATAAACTGCGTAATTTAATATGTTGGTGTATTATGTAGCCACTAGTTTTTCGCCCGCTTCGCTTCACCTTCACCTTCGCTCGGCTTCACCCGCGTTTATAAGGGAAATTTTCATGGGATACGATGTTCCACCTCCTACACCACTCTCTGGCCTTTTATTTCCAGAGATAAAATCAAAATATCATAAAATGCCCTGGAACGACGTGATTGAAAGACATACGAACAAACACACCTTTGCATTTATGTTAGGTATGATTTAAGGAAGGAAGACGTATGTATTTATAAATATTTCAAAAGTGTAATAGTTGAGTTTATATTGTCGTCGAATAAAACATAAAAATAGCTATCATCAATAACTTTGACTCAATTTGCTGAAATGAAAGGGTGGAAACTACTGAAGCACAGTTTTCAAATTGTATTGAATGTAATGTTTCTTTCTATTTCTATTGTTAAGATAAATGTTTAAATAACTGTATTTTCGAGATACAAGAATAATATACAGCTGTAATGTGAATATTTTAATGTGTGCTTTTTAACTTGGTATTTAGTTCTAAAGCATTCAAATGCTTTAAAATGAGACATATTTAAAGAATAGAAAAAAATCTATCACGAGGCGGTATTCGAACCTGCGTCCATCGTTCCGGTAAGGCGAAAGACTCTAATAAAATTTCCATTAAAATAAAGAAGTAAAAATTGTAAAGGTGCAAATTGCTGCTACAATTTCAGTATAATAATATTATTTACAACTTGAAGCGACGTACGGTTTTGTTATCCATTCTGATTTTTTGATTTATCTTTGTGAAAAAGAGTAACACATATAAAAAAAACCTTCTCGTACTTCAGTGTTTATCGAGTATTAGGATTACTTATCTAGTTTCAAAGGCAAAAGCTAAGAGTTCGGCTTTTAGTTTGAATAATCCTCAGTCCATATACGATAAACCCCAATTTTACTGGCTTTACCTACAATACTATCAAATTTATCTAACCCATATGAATCGATTATTCTTGTACATATATTCATGGTTTACATAGCAAATAGGTTAGTGTTATTAGGACATCTTCATACCGTTTTATCGCCTAAGATCAACATTAACATATAAGTTTTTCTCTAGTGTTTTTTAATCTGTTAGTCGAACCCGTAAATAATTGCGTCGGAGTTTGTATTTCGTATCTATATTTTTAAAACTATCAGAGTGCTTTGGATTGTGTTAAGTTGTTACATGCTAAACCTTCAAATTAGTTTAAGTTTTTCTCACAATAATAATGTAGATATAATTAAGCTGAATAAAAAACGTTTTAAGTAGGTATAAAAATTTGATATTATCTCTGGAGTGGGTACAACAAAATTAGAAAGAGCGGCAACAGCCTTGCAGTTACTGTGAAAAAAAGTGTTCGTATTATCAAATTAGTCCATTGTGTAATCCCATACATTTCGTGCCAAAAGCATACAATTAAATTTACTCAACTAAAATTGTAATTATCGTCCTTATTTAAACACCAAGGGAGCGAAATGTAATTGCAGCGAAAACAGCGCTGAATATTTTTCGTCACTTTTTGTTTTAAATTGTGAAAGCGATAATAGCGCTGGAATTTTGTATAGCTTTTATATAATTACGTGTGCAATTGATAGCGTATTTATTTCGTGATTTTGTAAAGATATACAATTATTATACATAATATACTTTTAATTGTTGGTAAGAACCGTAAATACTGTAATATTTGGTGTTGAGAATAAAATATGTATTTAAACCTAATAATTTTTTAACACTTCAATCTATACACAAATGAAGTTTTGTTTTTACAAAAAATACATTAGATAGGTACTTATATTTAGTTTATAAGGCGGCCTTATCACTTAGCAATCAATTAATATAATTATTATAACTAGTATATGAAAACTTTTAAACCTAATCCTATATCAAAATTTCGATTTATAAAGTTAAAATAGCCCATAATAAAACATAGAATGCTGACCACTTACCCGTAAAGAAAATCGATTGAAGCAAATATGAAATGCATTCATCCGTACCTCACAAGGGAACGCGGTTATTTCCTTTTATTAGTTGTTTAATGTGAAAAGTTTTATTTTAATTGGTTGCTATACCCTTTATTTAAACTGTAGGTATCACTACATAGAATAAATAAATAAATAAATAAATATTATAGGGCATTATTACACAAATCAACCTAATCCCACAGTAAGCTCAATTAAGGCTTGTGTTGTGGGTACTAGGCGACGATAAATATAATATTATAAATACATATATAGATAATAACACCCAGACCCAAGAACAAATAATTGAGTTCATCACACAAATATTTGCAAAAGACGGAGAATAAAAGAAACAAGGTTAGAATAAAACAAGGTTGCTTACCCTGTCCTTATGTCGTATGTAAATCTTTATAACTATACGCAACCGACTTTGTCCGATTTTGACGCGATTTTTTTATTAGATAGAGAGGAAGAGGAAGGTTAAGGTATATCAAGAGGAAGGTTTTACTATAAAATTTATTAGGTTTAAGACAAAACGGGCGAAGCCGCGGACGGAAAGCTAGTAATATTATGAATTTGTGTAGAATGTATTTTTATTACCCTTTCATGCAACAGCTGATTGGTCTGTATGACATTTGTTACATAATATATTATATACCCTTATATAATATGATTATCGACTAGCATATAATCTTCTTTTTACTGGTCACGTTTAAACGCGGGGTCCAGCTTGATTTTAATAATAGTAGATTATAGTAAAATACCCTTATTTCATTTCCTTACGCAGTATATAATATTATAGATAATCGTATGGCATCGTATAAATTTCCAGAACCTTCCAACTTACCAAACCAACAATTATTACAACAGGCTACAAATTTAACAAAGTGCAACTATGATATTCAATAGCAAACTTTGAGGAGGAACTATAAAATCAATACATTACGCTTGGTTGCATAGTTTGTATGCAACATGCGGGTTTTTGGAATTTTGAACGGGAACATTTTAAAACGATTGAAGGAACGTTTGTTTCACGAGGTTAGGTTGGCTTTTTGGGATCCAATAGGCGGTCGAAAGGTAGGATTTTATTACTTAAGTTTTCGTTTAAGCAGTAAAGAATGTTATATGCTCGAAAATATTAATAATTCAGCATGAATCGTTATACAAGATGAGCGTGTGGTTTTACTCGCATTGCTCTGCTCCAATTAGTCTTAGCGTGATGGTATATAGCCTATAGATAATATATATTATACTAGCGGTCCGCCCCGGCTTCGCCCGTGGTACATATTTACGTTTTCTCTACATAAAAACCATCCTAGTACTTCAAGGAATATAATAAAAAAAGAATTATCGAAATCGGTTCAGCCGTTCTCGAGTTATGCGCTTACCAACACATTTTGCGATTCATTTTTATATATAAAGATAAGATATAGCTTTATTTATATATACCTAGCTATATTCTTCGGTAAATGGAATATCTAACAGTAAACTAATTATTCAAATCGGACGAACTAATTAATAATAATTGGAGCAATGCGGATAAAACCGCGGGGCAGCTAGTAAACGATATAAACATAATATAACTACACAAACGTGTCAAATGGCCTGCCAATATAGCATGGAAGACTCTCGAATGTCAAACAATTGCAAAATTCTATCTGTCAATAATGTAGCGTCTCGCTTGTCGTATGAAAATATATAACCACAGTATAAACAATATGTTGTAGATTTGGCTTTGGGACACGCGATCATTTGGTAGTGAAATAGTCGGTTATTTCTCAAGATCTAGCGTCGAATTTTCAGGCTAACATCATATAGAAGATAAATATTTACTCATAGAGAGCCTATTTGTTTTGTTGGATGAATCGGTTGCTATTTATGAGCGATACAATTCTCTGCTTCGATATTCTGTATATGTGGAAACATACTCCGTTATTTGAACGATAGCCCTTTTTTAACGTTGAATCCAATTATGAATCAAATTACTTAACTACCTTCAAATCCATTCCATTTTATATATCCTAAAAGCCTTTAAAATAGTATATTAAAATATCACCATAATACTACTTATGAAAAACGACAATGTAAAAGGGATTTAAAATAAAAATGCATCACGCAAAAAGATTTTCAAAATGGCAACCAGACAAATGCATTAGCGTTCGTGCGTTGGATCTGACATTCATAATCACATTAAAAGATTTACCAAAAAAAAAGTAAAACCCACGCAGCCAATACTCAGCCACAAATCAATTGAAACCGACGTTCAATTAACGCGGGCATTCGGAAATTTTTGTAGCTATAACAAATCGAGGTGAACATTCGCAAATCGGCTCTTTTGTTGCCTAATTCTGAGCTTATGTCCGTAACACAGCTGCGTCCAATTTATAGCTCAACCTTTCCTTTCGATCGAATTGAAGACAATAAATTATACTTCAAACCCAAATAAGGCCGGTAACTTACGGTCCTCGAAAATACCCATCTTAACGGTTGATCGGGCTATAGATTAGGCGCGTCTTGAAAAACAAACTTAATCCCAGGCCGTGGAATAACACCTTTTATTTAGTTCTAGTGACTTCGCGTTTTGTTACTTATTAGAAGTAAGAATGTCCCTTTTAGTTATTAATGATCTTCATCGTTATTGATCCATCGTTTTGTAGATAGGTATGCTTTTTGAAAGGAATTAATTAAAGGAAGTCACTAAATTTATTAAAATATGCATTATTTATTAAGTATGTAAATATAAAAACTTTATTTTTTTCATGTTAATTTAACTGTAAACAATTAAACAATGTTTAAGGCTTAATGAAAATATGATTGAAAATACAAGTATTTATTCATTTATCAATTTAATAAACACACCAATAAAACTATTTACGATGATACAAAATGGATTAACAGGGTAGGTACATAAGTATTATAACTATACTCGATATTAACAAATCAAAGGTAAGAGTCTTTAAAATTTAAAACACCTCATTCCCAACTTATTAAAAGCCGTACGTTCTTAAACTCAATAATCCTATTGAATTTACAAAATACCTATGACCCATATAAAACCCACGTATCCCATTCTCACCCGATATATCAAACATTTGACATTATTTTGCTTACAAATACAATACATAAATCTGTTAAAACAATTCAGAAAGACAATGGGTCGGGACCGCTCACCGTGAAACGAGATTGTAATATCACTACATAGTATAAAACAAAGTCGCTTTCTCTGTCCCTATGTCCCTATATATGCTTAAATATTTAAAACTACGCAACGGATTTTGATGCGGTTTTTTAAATAGATAGAGTGATTCAAGAGGAAGGTTTTAGTATATACTTAATTTACTAGGTTTTAGACAAAGCGGGCGAAGCCACGGGTGGTAAGCTAGTAAATTATAATCTACTCTAACAGAAGATAGTATTTGTTTTTTTCATTATAATAACAATATTATTGTATTCTGTAATGATTACTTTATCTAGGAAAATAATTGCTACGTTTTGACGATACTGTGTTTCTTCATTTGTGGGAATATTGGATTTCTTTGACAAAACAAAACAATTAAGGATAATCGTATTGAGTACTTAGTAAGGTTTAGGTACTATACTTAACTACGGGGTAGTAATTTATAGCCTCTGTAATATGTATGTTATTTTATCTTTAATTTTTACATTACTGGGGCTTGCAGCGTCACTCACGTGTATAACGTAGAAGTAACTTTTATGTTAATCAAGACAGTAATCTAACTCTGAACCAAATAATATTTTACAGATCCGATCAGCTACATCCATCCATATTATTATATCCTTTCACGTCTAAAAAATTAGTACAATACATTGTTAGGGTTTTAGTATTAAATTGTTCATTTTATGTGATTCAGTCTGGATGACAATAGATTTTCTGTGCTATTTTTTAAGAGAAGTTTTTATGGCTGACTTAACTGGTCTTAGAAGCACTTGCTTGAAAAGAAAGACTTTTCAAGTGAAAAGTGTTTCTTTTCAAGTTCATCAAATAATACAAAAACCCCTTCCTTTTTTGCAGCATCATTGCTATTTTCATTCTATCACCAGGAGTATAAGTACCTATCGATTGCTTTCAAGCCTTGCAAAAAACTAATTCAATCCCCTCCCCCCTCCCCTTACCGTGAACTTTAATTTGTTGAGAAACTTTGTCTTCGCTACAAAATAACAAGTTGCCAACTTAATTTATGAGGAAATTTCTTTTATTAAAACGTCCACGTCATGATTTGAATCTTAATTGTCATTCTTAAAAACAGGAGCTTTTATAAATGGTATAATATGTTAATCTTCCA
>CAJQZN010027296.1:0-10902 GCA_907164685.1 Colias eurytheme
AGAAAGTGGTTGCAGTTAACTCGCAGAAATCCAAGTGATATTAGATATATCAATTAAAACAGTTATATTTTTTTTGTGAAGACCACTTCGATGTAAGTATGGTGTTGAATACCTAGTAGGCAGTTTATTTTATTTGCAATACATAGTATAAATCGTCTCCTTACTTACCTGCTTGAGGTAAGATAATGATATATATAAATTTATGATGACGTGTTTGTATTGATATAGAAAATAATCAATACAAACACGTCAATCCTATAAACTGGATGGCTGAAATGAAAAACAAAGGGCATAAACTAAAAAATGTGTAGGTACTTCATAATTATTGTGCTATTGTGATTCATGTTTGTAGGTACATTTAACTAAAAAGGTAATGAATGACGATTGAAATATTAACTTACGTAGCTGTTTTCACATTTCTCAATTCAGGAGCGTAAAAATCTGGGTTGTTTTTAAAGAACATGCCAACCATTATAGCGTCCACTTTAGGTAGATTTCTACTGTCTGCTTTTTCGAAATTAGGTTCCATCATCCATGACAAACAAAAATAACACATAAAGAACGAAACTGATTACAGACACCTTGAATCACAAGAAATAATTTATACAAGAAACAAAACCAAAAGTGAAATTCAGCAACGACGTGAGTAAACGTTGGGATCACTTGTTATTTACGCCGCTGTGACGTCATGGCAGATGCAGCCAATCATGGATGTTTTCGGTCACGTGGTAATTTAAAAAAATATGATGTTTTTTCTCGACGATTTATAAATAAATAAGTTATTATTTATATCATTTATTAATTTAAATCGCTTCAAAAACCTTATATATATATGGATTACACAAAAAAGTAATTTATTTTTTATACTGTCAAATAGCCTATTATCAGTAGCCCATGCTTAGCGCAGGTACCTAATTACAGACGTGAACGCCGGCGAGCGGCACGAAAGGACGTATGAAATTAGTTTATACATACTGTTCGTAAGAATGGTGATCCAGGTGTCTGTGTGCATTAGTATCTATTTAATATAATTTAATAGGGGCCATTGATTTGTCAATTTTTACATACAACTAAAGCGCGTCACACACTGTGAAGATATTATAATATTTTATCTTAAGATACTGTAATATTTTATGGGTCTTAGTACGCAATGACAAAAAGAAAAATGATGGTCAGAACGCTGATACCAGATACCATATATATCATATGATAAAATATCACAGTATCTTCACCGTGTGTGACGCGCTTAATACGTGCTTTTGTCTTAAATGTAATCGTAATGTAATTTTGGTTCAAATAAATCTTTATTATAACCCACATCTATCGTGTGTGAGATTGAAAATCAGAGACTAAAAACGAAATATGTTGAGTATTTCATACAGACCACAATGAAGGCGGTAAGATACACACGAGTCAATAAAATATGTAGCGAATCGTAATTACATTGACGAATATTTAGATACAACCTTAGGATACAAAATTAATTGGAGAATTTGATTTTTAAACCATAATTTTAATAATAATTTTATCTAGCCTTAGTAGGTGAATCATAAAAATACGCTACTATTTAAAAACCTCCACAGCTTAGTAGTTTTCTTAAACGTCGGTTAAAAACGATTGTTCGCAGTTCACACTGTCTGTATGTATCCCACAACAAAATAGTAAACAAAGCTTATATAGTTTTTAATCATCGCTCGTCTGCACTCGCATCCGCTTGTGGTGATTAAGTATAAAAGAAAATCAATACTGAGGATTAACTTAATTTTCCTGTTACTAACGAAACTTATTTTTTATATATTTCAACAATTTCTACAAGACATAGGAAGATTTATTTATTTATTTATTTATTTATTTATTGAAAACACACACTAACATTACAGTTTCCCAATACGATAGTGGTTTTACATTTAATTGGTTACATCATGGTTACATCAAAATTAGAAATATATAACATAACTACATACAAACTAAATACATTACTTTTTATAGCATATTACAAATAAAGCTACTCGCGTGAATTCATCCCAAGTGCAACAAAATATATCCGTTCTGATTGCTATTTCATTGAGTGAACGAAGAGCACGCGTCATAGGTGCCTGACCTAGCAAGTTGGTGCGAGCGGACGGCACCAGCAGCAGCGGCGGCCGGCGCCGGCGCCCCACATATCCATCTGTTACATACAAATACATTTTACCCAAAATATCCGCATTATGTATCCTACCTCTAAAAATCCTGAACAGGTACGAGATTAACGCCAGGTCCCTTCTAACCCTCAGCTCGTTATATCCCACCATGCCCAAAACGAATAAAGTCGGATACATAAGCGGATAGAAAGGATAAACCCCGTATAATCTCATGTAAAGGTAACGAGTGAATTTATTTTGTATGCGCTCTAGCATGAGATTATATTTAATTTCATGCGGGCCCCAAATAACGGAGTTATATTCCAACTGGCTTCTTACTAGAGTATTGTATAAGTTAACAATAGCTCTAATATTCGAAAAATTTCGAGACATCCGCAATATAAACCCTAAGTTTTTAAAAGCTTTCTTACAAATATTAGTTATATGCTTACTATAACTCAAGTCAGCACTGAGATTAACGCCAAGATCTTTAACTTCAGTTACCCTCGACATCTGTGCCCCATCTACGTGGTAGTTATACCTTGTTTGGTTTTGAGTACTTTTAGAGAAAGTAATAATCATGCATTTTGAGGTGTTGAACTGCAATAAATTATTTTTACTCCAGTCTACAACTCTATCAATATCGCTCTGAAGTTTCTCACAATCACTTATATCTTTTATTGGCAATGATAGTTTAAGGTCATCAGCGAAAAGCAAGCACTTCGCATAATGAACTACCTTTGGAAGATCATTTATCATCAAAATAAACTCCAAGGGGCCCAAATTGCTGCCCTGAACTACACCAGATCTGGTAAAATACGGTTTTGATGTATGTCCAGCATAATTTACGTATTGCTGCCTATCCGTCATATAATTAGCCATAAAGTTTAACAGATGCGGAGTGAATCCAAATTCTGCTAACTTTTTTATCAGCACATCATTGTTGACCAGGTCGAATGCTTTTTTGAAATCAAAGTAGGCCGCATCGACTTGTCCGCCACCGTCAACTACGGGTATAATATCCACCATATAGCTTAGTAGATTGCTAGCAGTGTTACGTTCGGATCTAAAGCCATGTTGAGCGTCTGACAAGTGCGATCGTATCTGTGTCAATATGCTTTTTTGCACCGCAGACTCAAAAACCTTCGCTGGTGAGGGCAATATTGCAACAGGCCTATACTCATCCACTCTGTTACCACGTCCCCCTTTGGGCACTGGAACGACGCGACTTATCTTCCAACAGTTTGGGAAAACAGCTGTTTTAAGGCATAAGTTGTATATATGGAGAAGGGGCTTTGCCAACACCATGCGGCAATCCTTCAATATATATGGCGGTATCTGGTCTGGACCTGAAGATGTCTTTGGCTTAAGTTGGCTAAGCGCCTTCAGCACTTCACAAAGCTGTAATTCCCCGATGTGCACTCTTACTGCTCCGTTTAAACAATTTGCTTGCGTTATCGCTAAGTTTACATCTAACTTTGGTTTTTGCTGAATATAAACCGACCTAAAATATTCAGAAAATGCATCCACGCTTTGCTGTGCAGTCATCACTTCGCCATCGTCGCTAACCAGATGTTTAGATTTTTTAATTACCCGACTATTGTTAATAAACTTCCAAAAAGATTTGGGATCTTCTATTAAATTCGCTTCAACTCGCCGACGATAACTGTTTAACGCCATTTCAATCGCATATTTTACCTTAGATCTATACCTACTGAATATTTCGTAATCTTTTTGCGATTTACTAGCCTTAAAACGTTTATGATGCGCTGCTTTAATTTTAATGTCTCGAATTATTTCTTTCGTGTACCACTCAGGATAAATGTATCTCGAACATACTTTATTTTTCTTCTTTAATGGCACACAGGAATCGAAAATTGAATTAAAAACATTATAGAAATACTTCAAGCTCATATCTAATCCTAAATTATAAAAATCCGTCCAGTCTACTTGTGCTATTTTAGAATAAAGTAAAACAAAATCGGCTTTATTAAAATTCCATTCTAAGGAAGTATTCGTACTCACATCTGTGTCAGAGTTAGGAGCGGCAGCGGGCGGGCCGCGCGGCCACGCCGACACCAGCAGCGGCGGGTGGTACGCGTCCACCGGCACCAGCGGTTCGGACGCTTCACATACACTAACCAAACTTCCTTCACTCAATGAACTCAACACTAAATCTAACTGTCGGTTGTTGATATTACTTACTTTGTTGCACTGGGTGAATCCACAATAACTAAAAAAGTATTCGTAATAATTTAATATATTTAATGAACATGAATACAAGTTGAAATCTCCGATCACTAATAAATCACTGTATTTATTATAATACCCTTCGATAGTCTTAAATAACAACATATATTCGCACTCATTACTATTCGGCGGAATGTAAACTACGCAAACCGTGAATAAATATCTTTTCTTCAAGTACACTGTAGCACAAACAAGTTCGAATGCGCGAGCGGCGATGTTTATGTCACACGGCACGGGTACACTCCGCAGCTCGAAGCGCGGTGCGGCCACAAGACACGCTCCGCCTTGCTTGCGGCCGTCCATGCGATCGCAACGTATAATACTGTAACCGGGAGGAACTAATTCCGCGTCTGATATTGACTCGCTGCAGCCAGTTTCTGTTATAGCGAATAAATCCACCAAAATCGAAGATACGCTAATGTAGAAATCTTGTAATTTCGTTCGGAGGCCCCTTACATTTTGGTATAATATTTCGAAAGGTTTACTTCTACACTTTTTCTTAATTTGGGATTTTCCAAATCCACACCCATTCACAAAATGCGATTTTAACGTACAAATACTTTTTAATTTAGGGGTTTTGTGTCGTTTTTCGGTTGCGAAATCCACTACGCCAAGGCTTAATGTGTACATCCTCCGCCCAATGCATAGGCGACATATAAGTATCCAAATTTTTTGTGGGAACTGTCAACTTAAATGATGCATAGTCACCACGCGAATTCAACTGTTCTACCAAACATTCATCATTTGGGCAAATAAATAACAAATGTTTTAGAATTTGTTCGACTGTAGTTCCTTTTTTTAAATAATAGACATGTAAATAACTTTTACGTTCAGACGCTTCCAATGACGTCGAACCGGGCGCAGCCGTACCACGAGCTACATTTCTCGCCTCACGTCTAACTCGACGCCGCCTCACGTCGACCCATCCCATGTTAGCCCCGTCTCCGTTCCGGTCGTTCGAACCATCCGCGTCCACGAACTTGTCTTGCGAGTTCTGCGTGACTTGCGTAGAACACGTAGTAGGGGCGATCTCGCCGTCAGTGCCGCTCGGTGGGGACGGAGATGCGAGCGGTAACATCTTCTTCCCTGCTCGCACCTTGGGCTTCGCGACGTTGATAGTCGTAAGCGCACGAAGACGAGCATCGCGAAGTGGCCGCAGCTTAGAGTTACCCTCTTCATCATCACACTTTTTACTTGGCGAACTCAAATGTACCGTCGGATCTCTCATTTCTTTACTTTCAACAAATTCTTTTATGATCAAATTCTGTTCTAGTATAAGCGTTTCTAGTGAAGTTACTTTGTCTTGTAGATGTATCACAGTCTTATTCAACTCACGAATAACATTTTCCAAAGTTTTGTAAGACATAATCACAGATTTTATTTTTATAACGTAACAGCTGTGCGAATGCGTTTAACCCTTGCAAGCGCGCGGGGACTACTATTAATTAAATGCGTCCTGTACTTTGCAGAACTATACTTGGAATAAAATATAATAACAACGTTTTTTATCATATGATGTTTATTTTATTACCATTAATCGTCATAATTAATTCATCTAATTTAGGAACTTTCAATTTTATAAGAAACAAGCTTATGACGTTATCTAACATTTATAATGCAAAAATGGATTGAAGTTATTTTAGGAAAGATTTGTAATTTGTATCCATTTTGTACCTATCCTCTTAATAACTCACGATATTATTTGGTGTTAATAACTTCCAGGGAATTGGTTTCCAAAATCGTTTAGGTGGCACGGGCCAAATTGCTATCCGAATCGATTCCAAGAAAGATCTAGATGAAGGATCAACCTTTATAATCACCAAAATACTTGGTTGGGTTTTTATAGAAGGATATGAGATCTAAATTCATTTAAAAGGCTTCCGCAGTAAGGTTGTATTTAAAATATGTATAAGGAAATAGGTATCAAATAGAGTGCCTATAATTGTAAATTCAGATTGTAAAAGCAAGACTAGACTTCTCTGATTATAATATTAGGGATCTATATAATACTAGCGGTCCGCCCCGGCTTCGCCCGTGGTACATGTTTACGTTTTCTCTACATAAAAACCATCCTCGTACTTCAAGGAATATAATTTTTTTTTTTTTTTTTTTTTTTTAAATATATATACTGCTTCATGGCAATCTGTTGATCACAACAATAAGCCACTAATTTGTGTGATATTTATATCTGTTAGGGTTTTTTTTTTGCTTAGAAGGACACATCTCAAATGGATGTATCATTCCATCCTTACAAATCTGCCCTGTAGTGTTGGCACACTATGTCTTTTTAGCCTTCTGTATTGAAGGCCTTGATCTCCGCTTAATTTAAAGGCTAGCTCATTTTTATGATTTGAAAGTCTTTTCTGGTAGGCGTCACTAAATTTAGTTATCTCCTGTTTGACAGTAGGTAGCTTTAAGTCTAAGTATATGATCCTATTACTGATGTATGATGGGATGTTAAATATAGTCCTTAAAGTTTTTGTTTGGAAGCGCTCCAGTATCTCTATATTACTATTACTAGCTGTACCCCATAGTTGGATGCCATAGGTCCATATGGGTTTCAAGATGGCTTTATATACTGCTAATTTGCTTTCTGTCCTCATTTGTGAATGGCGTCCAATTAACCAGTAAAGACTACGAAGTTTCAAGTCCAGTTGCTTCCGTTTTGTCCAAATATGTTTTCGCCATGTTAGCCTTCTATCCAAGTGCATGCCTAAGTATTTAGCATTATCCTCTTGAGGAATGTAATCATTGTTCAATTTAACTGGTGGACATGTGTCTCTCCTGAGTGTGAATGTCACATGTTTTGATTTACTCTGATTTGCATGAATTCTCCAGTTTTTAAGCCATTCCTCTATTTTAGAAATGTGATTTTGTAGGTGATCTGACGCTATTGTTGGATTTGAGTGAGTGGATAACAAGGCTGTGTCGTCCGCGTATGTTGCGACTATGGTGTTGTCTGAAGTTGGAAGGTCGGCTGTGTAAATAATGTAGAGAATCGGTCCCAGTATGCTTCCCTGTGGAACTCCTGATTTGATCTCATACAGTTCTGATGTCACTTCATGAAACTTTACTTCAAAACAACGTTTGTAGAGATAAGATTTGATAATGTGTAAGAATGAGTGAGGGAGATCTGATTATAATATTAGGGATCTATATAATACTAGCGGTCCGCCCCGGCTTCGCCCGTGGTACATGTTTACGTTTTCTCTACATAAAAACCATCCTCGTACTTCAAGGAATATAATAAAAAAAGAATTATCGAAATCGGTTCAGCCGTTCTCGAGTTATGCGCTTACCAACACATTTTGCGATTCATTTTTATATATAAGAAGAAGATTATCTGTAAAATATCTCTGCTAGTATTCTCCACAAATCCACATAGGTGTGCAATAAAGAGATTTTATCAAGAACACGGTCAGCTTTATTTCATACTTGTTTCTCTGATCCATTTTCTTTGCGGATAATTTTATAATAGTAGGTAATATAAACATTTTGTTTGTCCCGAAATCTAACCCAGAACTATTTAACTATTGTACCAAGAAAACAATAAAGCCATATGCGTTGATATATATAACTTTACTAGCTGCGCTCCGCGGTTTCAGTCGCGTGCCTCCGCTCCTGTTGGTCTTACCGTGATACATATTAATAATATAGCCTATAGCTTTTCTCGATGAATGGGCTATCTAACACGCAAATAATTTTTCAAATCGGACAAGTAGTTCCTGAGATTAGCGCGTTCAAACAAAGAAACAAGCAAACTCCTCAGCTTTATAATATTATATAGTTATAGATTACATGGGAAACTTATATTTTGTTACCATTTTTCATATCCAAACAAACCATTACTCTTTAGTTCCTAAACACCCATCATCGCTTGTTCACACAAAATGTGCATTTAAAATGTCATTACCCACTAGTTTTTGTGACTGAAGCATTTCAACACAATGATGGGACTGTGCATTATCTTTGTTATATAAGATTGCGGGAACATAGCGTTGAAACACAGTTTTTGTGTACTTGACGAGATATGAATTGTAGTTTCGACAAACTAGTCGATGATTAGAAACAATTTTAACAACAGGTGGATGTCAATTTTGATTTTTGGAGGAAGTTTTTTAGGAAATTAATTCAAGTTAGTTAAATATACTTCACTACATAGTATAAAACAAAGTCGCTTTTTCTGTCCCTATGTATGCTTAAATCTTTAAAACTATGCAACGGATTTTGATGCGGTTTTTTGTAATAGATAGAGACTAGAGTGATTCAAGAGGAAGGTTTTAGTATATAATTTATTAGGTTTTAGACAAAGCGGGCAAAGCCGCGGGCGGAAAGCTAGTTTTTATATATATTTATTTAGAAGGGTTTTGTCAACACAATTACGTAGTAATAAAAGTTAAATTGGTATGAGTTCTAGAGAAACGTTTTAATAAAAATGTGACAAGTTTCTACATCATTATTAGTAACAGCTAAGGTGTTACAGTAACGCACTACCATTTAGTCATCAATTTACTTAACAGCTTTCTTTTATACGAGAAAGCGATAATAGTAGAAAGGCGGTACTTATACATTTTCATTTGATCTATCAATAAGTCATAATGTTTCTGTAATTGACTGTAAAGTGGAGTGTAAGTTAGTCTTACCGATTGTACTATTTTTCACTATGAAAAAATTTAAGGACCCGTAAAATTATATTGCATATTTCTTGAAGCTCGCCTACCGACAGCAAAATAAAGTAATTTATTGGAATGTATCAATGTAGTTACAAAATTGTGAGAAGTCATTTGTTTAACTCTCAAAGCTTATACAGCTTTACCAAGAAATAAGATCACCAAAGCACATAGTATGGTCAATATCGATACAATACAAATATCTAATACACTGCTGATTTCAAAATAATTATGAATTATTTGAAAAGCAATTACATAGCTTTTTGCTCCCTCTTCTATGTTTTCTACATATCCATACTATAATATTATAAATGCGAAAGTAACTCTGTCTGTCTGTCTGTTACTCAATCACGCCTAAACTACTGAACCAATTTTCATGAAATTTGGTATGGAGATATTTTGATACCCGAAAAAGGACATAGGCTACTTTTTATCCCGAGAAAATGACGCAATCCCGGAAATCCCACGGGAACGGGAACTATGCGGTCAACTTTTTCTTTGACTGCGCGGGCGAAGCCGCGGGCGGAAACCTAGTACTACTATAAACAAGAGAAAGACAAAGAAAAATACCAAGAGACTTATAAAAGAAGCCTTTGCTGAATGAATATGTTGAATTTGAGTTTGAATCTAACTAATCCTGGAACTAGCTTCTGTCTTGGAATGGTTACTGTTAATTATTTATAAGAGAGAAGTGATATTTCACAGAAGGAACTGCATATGGATTAATCAATTGTTACTGCGTAAACAATACGTATGCGGGAATAACTGTCACCTTAATAACTGTGGTGCAAGTTAGGAGCTTTTAACAGTCATCTGTACCATATAAGTTTGTTTAGATAATGTCTTGTAAAAGTTTAATAGTAGATGTATTACAATTTACAAGTCATATTTTTTCTACATGTGTCGCCGAATTATTTAGAAGCTCTCTGTCGAGTGTCGAGTACTGTCTGCTCTTGTTTTTAAAATAAATAGAGCAATTTTGCAAACGTTCTTCTCTTCAAATCTTAGACTTCAAATATAACACTTCCAATAAATATGCTTTATCGATCTCGGGGTTGGTGTAGAATGAAACGCACAATGTCGCACTTACGACATTGTGCGTAAGACATTGGAGCTATTAAATGCATCTATAAAATCATTAGCCAAAATGAAAACTATTAATCGCTTCAGCTTATCACTTTTAGCTCGTTGGAATCATCCATTCTCAGTGATAAAAGCAGACAGGAAGCATATAGATAGCTTATACACACAGTCGTTAAGATCGAGTTATCGTATGGGAAAGCAAATTTGGAGAATAATTATTATTAATCGATGTTTAATCAGTAAACGAATCTCTTTGTTATTTGTTCTTCTTTGTTTTTTGTTCTTCTTTGTTCTTCTTTGTTTTTTTGAAAGAAGAACTTCTTTGCAATAAATTATAAAATTGTACCATAGGTACTCCTTAAATAAGGACCTACATATAAAAACCCTAACACGTTGGCGCTTATAAAAAGCTTTTTGATTACGGTTTAAAATAATACAAATTATTCTAGAAATGAAAGAAGTTTGTCATAATCTAGATAAAAATTTCAAACGCGCAGACATTTAATTTTTAGTATTTTATTCACATGGTTTATGGAGGTAGCTTTAGCTTTTATTATGACAGACTTACAGATTCCGCCTTTCATTTCAATTAATAAAGCAAAGAAATATACCATTTTATACTCAGGTAAATGTATCAATCTTACAAGTAGGTACATAAAAGGGTTGTCCTAAAGCCAAGTAGTTATTAATTATGAGCACAATAATCAACCCACAGTACAAGGCTTGTTCGTAGGGCATGCACCCGGGTTTACCCGGTTCCGAAAAACCCGGGTAAA